>JAJONR010000905.1:0-119849 GCA_029582245.1 Solanum etuberosum
TATATATATATATATATATATATATATATATATATATATATATATATATATTATTGTTTTGATCCATTGTGTTGGTCCTCTGTCTTAAAATGCAAATGGTTTTGAACCGATTTTAAAAATTATCACCTCTTGATGTGTTTGAATGTGGTTGTTGTTCTCTTGCAATTTCGAGTGTCGATTCTGATCAATATTGATGACTTTGTAACACCCCAACAATTTATTCTTCGAATCCGAATCATTTGTCTTAAGTATATGAGCTTGAACCGTGTGATGTACTACTTGATCATGTGCTTTTAGGTTCTTTACCAAGTGTAGAAAGGGTATCGGAAGTGATTTAGGGTCACAAGGGACCTCTAACACTAAGTCAAGTTCAAAATCTTTCTACCGGCTAAGTTTTTCACATTAGTTTATGCAAGGGTCAACTTCAAACGATCATATCTCTTAGAATATGTATAGTTACGCAGCCCATAACATATCAAATTAAATTTCTATGAGTCTTCTTTCCAACGCCACCAAGTTTGCATCAATTGGAGTTTGGAGTAAAAAGTAATGTCTATTTTACTGGACACTATCTTGCCACGCGCCGGCCGCACGGCCGAGGCATTTTCCATATGGGCGTGAGGCGAGGCAACATATACTGCCTTCCTACATGGTTGGCTGCGTGCCTGAGGCATTTTCTGAGTGGGCGCGCGGGCATCTGGGTCTTTTAAAAAACCCCCCAAATAAGTAGTTCAACTCCTTAGTTCATAAATTTACCCTAGAAAGAGAAGTTTTCAAGAAATTAACTTCCTCCAAGGTTTATCCATCATCCAAGGTAAGATTTTACCAAAGAACTTCATAATTCTTTCATCTTAACATGAATTAATATCTCCTACTCATAAAATTCATAGATTTTTCAAGAAAGCTCCTCAAGAACTCATCTCTAAGGTTCAAGAAAGAAATTCTTGTAATCTTTTCATCCAAAGATCTCACCTTTCTCGAGAATTTGGAGCGTATAAGGTATGTAAGGCCATTCATAGTGTTGAACTAGTTCTTCCTCATGCCCTACATATTAATTCAGTTAGTAGCAAGTTGAATCTAGGGTTCTACCCTCAGTTTTATGAAATTATTGATATGAGTTATATTCTTTTTCTGAATTCTAAATTCTAAATTCTTATATTATGAGATTGCAATATTATGTGCATTGATATTCTTGAGTTATTGTTCATGCTTATATTTCACATGAACCTTAGTTGATGAAATTTTTATTGAAATCTTAGGTGCATTGATTTTGAAATTTTAAAGTGAGTTCAAGAGTATTTTTAAGGTATCTTTTGAGAAGAGTTTAAGGGAACAAAAATGGTTCCAAAAGTATTATTTTCACATTGAGAAAAGAACTACTATTTTTTTTAAGAGAATAAACAAGTTTCAAAAGCATTTCAGTCAGATAAAGAAAAGTTCAGTTAACCCTTAAAGAAGATATTATTTTTCCCACATTGAAAAGAGAATACTACTTTCAGAAAAGTATAAAGAGTTTTCAGAAAGATTGAGTACAGTTCAGTTACCTCTTAAAAAAACCCTTTTGAGTAATCATCTCAACCCAGTGAGTATTTTACATGAGCATAAAAATACATATTTTGGGAGTAGTATTGAGCATCGATATGGAGGAGAGTTCAGAAAACTCACAGACCCCATAATCTACGTAGCCAGCGTAGATAGGATCGTACCGCAAGACGGGCGACTCCTCACCAGCCTCAATAAGGCTTTTTAGTGTATCCATCAGTTTACTTGCGTTCTATACTCCGGCAAGGTATAGGGCGACTCTAGCAAGTCGGTAAGCCGTTGTATCATCACAAAGCTCATAGTGATGGTTGTCGGTTAGAGAAACTCTCCAGTAAAGTAAAGTAAAGTATATATATATATATATTTCAGTTCAGTATTTACTATTATTGAACTATACTATATTTCAATTGAGATACTTTCAGTTCAGTTATTTGTGTTATTCAGTCCTATTACATACTCGTACATTCAATGTACTGATGTCATTTGACCTGTATCGTTTCATGATGTAGATTCAGCTACATAGGATCATCAACCGGAGATCCATTGAGATCGCATCATCCGCTTATCAGCTTTTGGTGAGGCCTCCTTGCTTTCGGAGGACTCTAATTTTATTATTTGTTAATGGTAACGCTTTGAGGTGTCTTGGGTCTTGTTCTGACACCTATCTTTATACACTAGAGGCTTCATAGATAGACAGTCTTGGTCAATCTTACAGTATTTAGTTTCAGATATTTTATTTAAAACTTTGTGTTTGATACTCAGTATTTTCAGATAAATTTTAAGATTTAATAAGTTGTTTTCAAATAATTCTTTAGTTTTGATGCTTGTGTATGCTTGAGTTAGTCTTCCACCTGTAGTCAGCCAAGATGAGAGTTCGTTTGGGGACCAGCAATGGTTCTCAAGTGTCGGCCACATCCAGGGTGTAGGCTCGGATCGTGATAAACTTGATAATAAAGCACAGAGTTCAAGTGTCCTAGGGTGTCTATGAAGTCGTGTCAATATGATCTTATTTATAGTGTTGAGGGCCCCACTTCTATAAATAAGGGACTACAAACATTTAAGAAAAAGTTTTCCTTCTTTCATACTTTAGATCGTGCGATAGAGTTATCCGCTAAGAATCTTATTCAGACTTATGCGTTTCTCAAATCTGTTCGACTAGCCCTTATACTCTAGGTGGTTGAAATAGTAAAGTCCAGATCCTTATCGATGAGTTACTCTCAAATAAATTCTTCAGAAGGTCAAGAGATTGTAGAGGGGCTTGAGAGAAGCCTATTAGTGTACATTAAGTGTATTGATTTGAAAGAATGCATAATTATTCATATGAATTATGCGTTTGAGCCAAAGAGAGACGTGCTCTTAGATTCTCTTCTCCAAACCTTATTTTAGGTGATACCCTTTAAGAGGGAAGTATGTTTTAAAGCTCTTGAATAGTATTGTTGCCTGAAAGATAGTGCGATTTGTGATAGTATGAGCCAGTAGTAGTAGAAGTGCCCAGAGGTAGTATTATGCATTTGGAAGTGTAGTAACTTAAGATATGGGGATAAGTATTGAGTAGAGTATGTAAGTTGTACCCATGTACCTAGTAAGTCATTAATGAGGAGTTTTCCCCTATATGTGGGCTAAGGAGTAGTAATTTTATATGGATTTCATGATAAAAGTTAGAGGAGTAGTTGTTGGTTAGAATGAATTAGAGTATACATTAACAAGAAGTGATTTTATGTTGATGCTTCATTATGTTAGTGAAGATCAAATATAAGTGTTGAATAGAAGAGCAGAGTATTCATGAGGTGATAGATCCGAGTTAGGCTTATGATTGTTGAATGGAGAGCCCATCATATTCAGAGGGTTATAGAACCAATTAGGAAATGTTGTATAATGAGTTGGTAAATAGTATGTTGGTTGTGAAAGAAAATATGTTGATAGGTTGTAATTAGATAGACTATAAGGCAATAATCCACTATTTTGTCATGAGGTTTTAGGAGTCTAGTGTTTTATTGATTTTATCTACTAGTTGTAAGTTAGTGTAATATATGAGAAATGGTTGTTGTCCATGTTTAGTACTAGACACTAAGCTTGAAATTGAGGCGAGTGTCATGATAAAAAAAAAAGGATGGCAACATGAGGGCGATGATGTTAGTTTTGAGATTTGATCCGGTAGATTTGACATAGAGTAGGTGAGGAATCAAGGTGTTACTTTTAGATAAATGTGAGTGGTACAAGTGTGGTATTATGAGCCTTATATGAGAGAAATAAAGTGTGGCTAAGTCATTAGATTATCAAGAGCATTAGTTCGGAGTTGAGAGATCTCCTCCTTGAATGAATGATTTTGAGAGCAAATTGCATATGAGCTCCATGAGATTGTGTTGAGCATGTTTTAGCTCGAAGATGGTAGTTCCTACTTGGACATGATTAGTTATGATATTTCATGAATAATGGGATCTTAGATGTAGTTCCTACTTCCTTGTGATGCATTGAGTATGTTTGAGTTGGAGTTGATGATTCCTCCTTAGAATTGTGCATTAATTAGAGGTGTTGCATGCATGATGGGCTGCTAGTCTAGAGTCGTTTCCTTTAAGGGATGCCTAAAATGTCATTCGAGGACGAATTTCCACAAGGGGGAGATATTGTAACACCCGGTAGTTTAGTAGGCCAACTAGGGCTAAGTACAAGGGCAACAAGAGCCAAGGCTAAGGGCAAGAGCCAAGGCAAAGGGGCAAGGCCCAAGCCAAGGGCCAAGGCTGCCCCAACCTTCGCAAGCACTGCCTCCTCTTCACGACCACCACCACGGCCAGTGGTGAGGACCACGGCTCATGGAGTGGTCCGTGGAGCTTGGGCAGTAGCTCCCTAAGGTCTGCCTAAAGTTAGCTTATCACCACGAGCCACTTCACGGCCAGTGGTGAAGACCACGGTCCGTGGGAAGGCTCGTGGTCATGCCTTAGACTTATGGGGGACAAGACCTTGTGCCCTAGACACTGGACCATGGACCACGGACAACGGGGTGGACCACGGGCAGGACCACGGCCGGTGGTGAGGACCACGGCTCGTGGAGCCTGTCGTAGTGCCTGGCACAAGGCTGCCTAGTGAAGGTCAATTTAGGAAATTCCAAATCAATTTAGCTTTAAGTGAGGTCATGTTGCCTAGAATTTATACACCTATATAAGCTATTTTAACCCTTTAACCTCCCCAATTAAGTCATTATTTCCAAAACCCCAAAAGAATCCCCAAGTTCATCCTCTCAAAAATATCTCTCTCTAGAACTTGAAGAAGAAGATAGAGTTTGAAGCTAGGTCAAGATAAAGGCACAAAATCTCTAAGATTTTGAGGGCATTGTGACCAAGGTATGATAGCTCTCCATCCATGAACTTCTTTCATCCATGGAGTTCCCTAGTTTTCCCCAATTGTGAAGATGAAAACCCCAATTCTAGTTAGGGTTCCTTCCAATATTGTGGGTGTTGATGTAAGTTGATCCAATTGAGTAGATAATGATTGTTTATGATTGAATTGTTAGTAAATCATGTTTTTAAGATGAAATTACATGTTTCCATGCCTAACCCATGTCTAGAGAGATGAACTTGAAGTAAGTGGGTTTTGTGCCTTGAAGGGGGAAATTGAGGATTTAGAGATAATCTTCTAGGATTGATGATACGTATAGTAGATTGCTTGAAATTAGGGCATATAGATATGAATTGAATGAGGTTAAAGTATACATGATGATCTATGATTAGTATTGATTGAGATTGGGGCTATATGATGAACTATGACTGTTGAGGCTTTGAGAGTAAAGCTAATACCATGAATGTTGCATTGTAAATAAAATTGTTGTGGAAGGCCTTTACCCACATAATCTATACCATGAATGCATGAATGTATAATGTGAAAGGTTTACTCACATAGAATGATTCTAGGTTGAAAGGTTTGATCACCTAAAAATTAATCAAACATGTTAGACTAGGATAGCTTGAAGTTGTGACATAAGATCCCTTCATGAATAGCTTGACTTGGTACGATAAGACCATGAATGGTAGCTTGAGTAGAATATATCATGGTAGCCTTGGATTGAGAAATTGTACCCTTCCTAAGGTTATCTTGAACTAGTATAATAGAAAACTTGCATGATAGCATGATTTGGTGAGGCCAACCCATTTCATTGGTAACTTTGATTGAGAAATGGTGCCCGTCCTTGTGTAGCTTGGACTTGCATGATAGTATGCTTTCCATGATATCTTGGTCTAGCATGATGTTGTGTTTTTCTTTGGTAGCATTGAATTGGTGAATTGTAACCATTCATGTGTAATGAATTGTCTTGGAGCACTAAAGTGGTACCTTTCCATGAATGATGAAAATAGCTAGAAAGGGACAAGTCCCTAACCAAGGTAGTATGTTTATGATGAATCATGGTTACTTAAAGGAAGTATTGTAAGTATGTGTTATTATGAGATGTGCTTGTATAATGCATGCTTAGCTTGGATTGTTGCTATAGTTGCCTTCCTAGATATGTTTGACTAAAGGTGAAGGTTCCCTTGTCTATGAGAAATAAGCTAAGGATGAGATCAAAGGATGATAAATATGTATGATGTCCTAAAGTGGTACTTAGAATGGGTGAGATTATGTGGTCTTATCCATGCATTTCACAAGTATGCTTTGAGGTTACTTATGAAGTGGTTCTCTTATGTTATAAAGATCTAAGTATTGACTATGCTTATAACATGTTGTATCTCTTATGTTTATGGATTATGTCGTATGTTGACTAATGCTTATATTACGTCTTTGTTGGTGATTATGCCTATAATTATGTTGTTATGCTCTTGATGATGTTATGCTAGGTATTATATTTAGTACATTTTATACTAATGCATACTCTTGCCTACATTCTTATCAAATGTAGGGTCCAGCGATATTGAGTTTCATCCCCGTGGCTAGGATCTTAGTGGGAGCAAGGATTGAAGTTTTGGTGAGTCCTCATAGTTCGAGGAGATAGCCACCATGTTCTTTTGTCTTTATTTTATGTTTAGAACTTTTGTATGAGATGCGTCCCAAAGAAATTCATATACTAGATGGTTTGAGACAAAGTGTAATAGACTTCCACTTGTTTTTATAAAAGACTTGATTGTATGGAAAAATGTTTTAAAATTTCAGCATCATTTCTATTGCTTTATGTTAATATATGCTAAGGGGTTTGTATGAGGCCTCTGGGGGTCTTGTACGCCTTGTTACATCTAGGGGGTACCCCTAGGTCGTGACAACTCGGATACGACGTAAGTACACTAACAGTTTGGTTTGGGTTCCGTAAGAGGATCATATATGTGACTGTGATTTCATGAAAGGATTGGGCATTTGCATTTGTAATCACGTGGGATATGTTTCATGCATTGGTTGATTCAGGTATTGTTGTTTCATGACATGTAACTGAGAGTCAATGTGTGGCTGATAATTGTTGCTTTATTGTGCGTTGTTCGGTGTTATTAGTATTATAGTTATGGTTTACAATTATATCTTGGATTGACCGTGTGATGCTACCAGTATACGGTGGTGTATGTACTGCACTTGTTCTTTTCTTATTGAGTGCAGCAAATCTACCAACGACTGATCCGAGACCTCAGTTGAGAGACGCCTGATTCTGAATCCAATAGTGAGCTTCATCTTTCAAGCTTCCATGAATTCTTCTACGTTTTATTGTCCATTTATTTGGACACAAACTATAGACTTTACTTTATATTTAGCTTTCTGGGTCGCATCCCTAGTTTGACTATTTTAGAATTTTTGTATGGTGATTTTCAGTTCTTAGGGGTAATTTCTATGTCATAATTGTTTTAGCTATTGGATTGAGTTTAGTTAGTACATAATTATGTAGTAACTAAACTATTTTCTTTATTTTAGTGCTAAAACTTGATTAATTTGTATAGTGTTGGGTTGGTTTGGATTAGTCTTTGGTTCTACCACCAGGTAGTTTAGTGTGGTGCCACTCATGGCGGACTGGATCATGACAAGGATATAGACTCGGATCGTTACAATTGGTTAGTCCTCATAAGGTGACTTCATAAAGTAATCATTCATTAGATTTTTACCTTATATAATACTCGTTTTGAAGGTAACTGAAGGTTATGTCCTGCCATATCTATTTCATTTTAGTCAGCATAACCATAAATTCAAACATTAGTTATTCAGTACTCTTCAATGGATTTGCAGTTGTTGCATTATGTCTTATATTTAAGCATCTCTTTATTTAGTTATGTTTCAACTTCCACTCGTATTATATAGAATGTTCAGTTATTCATTAACAGTATGCCAGTATCATGGTTCCACCTTGGATATTTTTTATCTTAAGTGTCGATCACACCTAAGGTGTAGACTTTGATCATGACACATTTTCAGGGAAATTTTTTTATGCGGAAGAAACAAAAATTCTACTACACATATTGAGGTTGAAGCTAAAGCTATTTTTGAAGCATGTTGACGCTGACAACAAGCCCAACATATGAAAGTAATTATAAGACTGATTTTATGTTTCATAAACAAGTAATAGAAGAGGTTTGGAAACCCCCATGGAATATTACAACATTGATAGAAAAATTTAAATAATTTTAGAAAATAAACAAGCACAAATTTAGAATATTCTAAGGGAAGGGAACAAGCTAGCTAACTCCTTAGTTAATCAATCATTAGATAACGGAGATGACATATTCTATAGATTCTAGGAGATGGAATCAAAAGGAAGGAAACACATCAAAATGGATAAGCTTCAGTATCATACATTAGAGTTGCATTAGTTATTGAATGAAGATTTACCAGAAATTTGGGATATAATATAAGAGTATTCACATCAAATATATTTACAATCATATTTTTTTCCACATGAAAAATCATCCCCTGAACAAGATAACTATCCTAGGCTATATGAGTCAACAATAAAGTTTTCAAATGTCTCATTTGAAATAAATTTTAATCCCCATAGACCATGTCACTCATCCCAAAAAGTTATAAAATATATAATTAACTTACGAAAAGTATCATTTCGGACAAAAAAGTTCTATTAATCAAGATGACTGATAGGTCATTATACAACAACAAACAATCATTACTTTAAAAGTTCATTGCTTATGATATATAATAATGAAGAAAAAACATACGTAATAATTATTTTTGGGATCTGCTTTATAAAAGCTTTTATTTAAGGACTAAGCATATCAGCTGGTATACACGAAGATCTAGCCACATTCATTTTAGGTATAATTTTTGGATTTTTATGTTTCTCGATCTCTTGATTCAATTGTGTGAGATCAGACTCCTTATTCAATAGATCTTCAAATTTTGTGAGCCCTTGGTACAACTTCAGAAGACTTCCCAAATAAGGAGACTCAAAATCTTCTGATTGCCGATGTGTGATATTATCTTCAACGAATTTTCCTTTCTCCTTCTTTTCTTCTTCATTCTTTTTCATCTTCATATAAAATCGAGGTGTGGTTGGATGGTTAGCCTCAACAAATTGTTGGACAACCGTTTCCACATCGGGCGTTTCAAATAAAATTGGTTGACCGCCGATTGAGAAAATAATGATAGCTATCTCGATTCCACATAAGATGGAAAGCTCTTTTACTTTCTTAAATAGTGATTTTTGCATCTGACAGATTTTAACACCCTCAGCACGTTTGTCTTTTGCAAGTGCTAAATCAACATTGAAATTTTTTGATTCCATGTTTACAACAAAAGGAAATGAAAAGATACAATAATTTCTTGCTCAATGTGTACAAGAAACTCGAACTAGAATGAGTACATGCTCAACCCAAACCTTCAAATTTATAGAAATTTTCTTCTGTTATTTGACTTCTAAATTCTAGAATTTATTCCCTGACGGAATCAAGATGTACAATTTATGAAAGACTCCTTTATAGTTTGATGGCATAAACTTACCTCCTCTTTACTTTTTTCAAATGAAAATTATCAAAAATATTGAAGTCTTGAAAAAGTATACAAATTACTCAAATTTATCGTTACGAATATAAATCATCATACATACTCATTACATATTTTATTAATTTTTAAATTTACTTATGCCTTTTAAATCTAATAAAAAAAAATAAGGAAATAATATTTTCAATGAAACTATTCTAATGAAGGAATTTTTGTATGAGATAAGCGGATAAACAGACTAAACTAAAAGGCAATATCATCATATAGAATTAAATTACAAAATAATTATAAAGTTTTGATATTATATACAAATGGTTGTTACTAACTTTGAATTTCTTAGGTAATTTTATTGTTCTTTATTTTAAAAAGAAATTTTAATTGATTAAGGAATTTGTTTCTCCTTTTACCATCAATCATCTTCTAAAGAGGTATCATTGCAATAAAACTTTCATAAGAGGGATACCACATAATTTTAAAGCTAGATTGGAGGTGAGTGCAATTATGCATAACTTGTATATATTGCCTTAATTTTCATCTTCAGAGTAGATTTATGGTAGATTACCTAAATCTTCATCTATTGATTAGCTTGCTAATTTTTAAAATTCAATAAAATAAATAGGAATAAAAATATTCTACTGACATGCTTTTTCAATTAGGAATTACATTTTTCTCATGAACCAAATAGGGTCAAGATTACACCAATCCTAATACCACATATTGGAAAGGTAATTATTCACTTACCAATCATTTAACAAACATTATAAAATATAAATTAAATATAAGCGAAAAATAAATCTTACACAAAACTTAACACTAAATTCAATTAGAATGTGAAAAATAACTATAACACCAAAGACTTATTAATATGGGTACAGACTTCTAAGATATAGAGAAGTGATCCTAAAAGTACTATACTATACGGAAAAACTAAAAGACAAAAATATAAAAGATAGAGATTTTTGGGTGTTGTTGAAAACCTATCATAGTCATTTTGTGAAAGTGTTTGACCCTCCAAGAACTTAAGTTATCTATTAATAATTTTTTTAATTTGAATTACAGATCCTTTTTACAAATCAAAATCTATGGTCTATATGACACCTACCTCAACATCTATATAGATAAGTCAATCCTTCCAAAAATACACAGAAACATAAATTAAATGCACAAGTAATTAAATAATAATAAAAATAATTCTCAAAAGCTTGAATCTTTCATAAAAAAGCAAGAATATTAAAATATAACTATCTCAAGACTCAGTGTTACTCTTACTAGAGCTTTCCAAAACAAAACAAAATATCATGTACAATAAATTTAATTGTCTAACAAGTAGAAAGACATATTTGAAACATAGACGAAGATTGGCCAAGTCTTCGGACAGAAGGAGCTCCGAATAAATGTCTGCCTCTGCCAGATTAGGATGTGTGGATAGCTAATTTCAGGATCTTCATCAAAAAGTATGCAGTCAGAGTAGTATAAGTACAACCAGACATACTCAGTAGGTATCAATAAACCAATCGAGAAAAAGTAATAACCATAAAATAAAAAGAATAATATAAACCATGCACTTTGAAATTTTCCTAGTAGTTCCAACACCTCGGAAGTCATTTAGTGTAGATCAGGAAAACTGCAGCAGAAAAGATCAGAAGTCTGCACATTGTTGTGGTTTATAAGAGTGTGTTACGGGCTTTACAAGTTTCTATGGCTCATGGAAGGGCTTCGTAATTCATACTTAGGATTTCAGAATTTTTGGTTCAGTGACTACGAGAAGTTCATACAGGTCGTGGTTGAATCTACAAGTTGTGGATAGGCTCGTAGAAATAAGTCATAAAACTTCAAAAATTCAGAACTTCATGATGTTAAGTACAAGCAACCAGTATGAATCGTACAAGGAACTATGAATCGTAGTTAGTCTCATGATTCAGACTTCGGGTTTGGGAATTTTCAGTATATTGACTTTTGTGAGAGGTTACAATAAGTTGTACTAATGCCTACGAGTCGAGGAAATGGATCGTAGTTCATTCTTCTGAGACTTGATGAATTTCAGTAGTTGGATTCTACGAATGGACAATATGGGTCGTGGAGGACATTGCGGGTCATAAAAGAGGTTTCATGATTCAAGTTCTAAAACTCAGGAACTTCAGCTGATTTCTGAGAACATGTTTCTACGGTCGATAAAAGGATCTATGGTTCGTATACTGTCTCGTGGTACCTGTTTGATAATTTTTAATCAGGGTTAATAGGGTCTTTTTAAATCTTTTAATACCTATACTATATCATTTTAGGCTTATTTAGGGTAGTTTAACTGATTCCTAAGACCCTTAACCACCTCATTGACTCTCATTCTCTCAAATTACAATTCCCTCTCTCAAGTCTTCTCCCTCAAGCAATATAACGCTCAAAGAACTCAAGTCTATATTGAAAGATTTCACCTTGGGTTTCTATCAAGGTAAGTGGAAACTCCATCAATGGTTCCTTCTTCATCCATTGAGTCCCAAAGAATCTCAATTTCTCAATTTATGATTTTCCTAAATTTAAGGATTTATAATTTCTTATGGGTTCTTGTTGAATTTTGATTTTTTTTTCTTCATGATTGATCTTGTTATGCATAAATTGATTATAATTCAATATTTTCAATGATATTGTCACGCCCCGAGCCTACACCCTGGGCGGGACTGGCAGTCGAGAACCATTGTTGGCCCAAACTGAACCCTTGGCCTGGCTAGACTCTCAGCGGAAGACTTTAAGCATTATTAAAAGAATCAAATGCATTTGTAAAACAACTATCTCAAATAAACTTAGAACGTTTAAAGATAAACATTCAAACTAGCCATAATTGGCAACTCAAGTCTTATAGCAAAACATTTGAAATACAAGACTAAAGAACTGTGACTACTCATCTATGAAGCCTCTAAACAATGAGGGATGTCGGGACAAGACCTCCGATCATCCTAACAACTGAAATACTAGTAAACAGAGTCCTCCGGAAAGTAAGGAGGCTCACCAACTGACTCTCATTGCTCAACTGGATCAACGAGGCGCTGGATGCTGATCATGGTTACCTGTGTTTGCATCATAAAATGATGCAGGCCAAATGGCATCAGTACATTGAATGTACGAGTATGCGAGGGGAAAACTAAACATAACATAAGCTTGAAAGGAGTCTGAAAGGAACACTTACCTTGGCTTTACTCAACTCAAATGCAAAGTAAAAACAATAATAAAGGTGCAGTTTATACAAAGCTTTTAAAACAGTAGATGACAACTCAATATATTAAAGAAATACAATAGCAACTCAGTTTACTCATATAATAAATTAATATAATACTGTGGGAGTTTCTCTAACCGACAACCACTACTATGAGCCTAAGTGATGATACAACGTCTTTCCCACGCTGCCAGAACTGTCTTATACTTTTCCATCATATAGAACGCCTTAACTAAGTGGATCCACTAGTCTATGCTTAAAAGCACTAAGGAGTCGTCTAAAAAGTATGATCCTTTATACCCATGATGGCTACATGGTTTATGGAGACTTTAGTTATTATGAACTCGCGTTCCCATATCGGTGCTCAATACTACTCCTAAAATATACTCAGCTCATATGTTTTAAAAACAAAACTCTTTCTTTGGTTTGAGATAATTACTCAAAACTTAGCTTAAAAGCTCTCTTGAAAATCGGTGTTTCCTTTCTTGCTCAAATGTGAAAACATTTTTAACTCTTGGGAATACTTAGTTCCCGTATAATCTTTGAAGAAATGAAGTTTACTCTTACTCTTTACTCAACTCCAAGCTTTAGTCTTAAAAAAAAATTAAACGTTTGTAAAAGACTTTTCGAAAACTTTATGAATTTCTCTTAACTTGAGTCTTGACTTCTCTTGACTTCTCTTGACTTGACTCTTAACTTTCCTTGAATTGAATTATGGATTCAAGGTTTGTGATTTGTGATAGGAAAGATCTCATGATGTTTAGGAGTGTTTCTAGATAGTTAAACATGAGAAAAAATCAAGAAATCACTGTCTGGAAATAAGTCCGCGACGCGGAGATGCATTTAATTATTTGGCCGCGAAATAAATTTTGAGCCAGAACGGTCCGTGACCGCTCCGCGATGCGAAGAAAACTTTGTCAAACCTGAGGAACAGGTTCGCGACGCAGATTTGGTACCCAGAGTCGCCTGACTTTTTCTTTCTTCGTCTTCCAGCCCCAATTCGCCTAAATTCAGTTCTTTTTCCCAAATTCTTTTTAGATTCAGATACCCAGTAAATGTACCCAAGAACCTAAATCAAAACAACTCTAAAATTCGACGCGATAATCTCAAGAACTCCTAAATTCAACCCAATTTAAGAACGAAAACAAATTCAAGAACACATATCAAGAACATCAAACTTTCAACCCTTTTTAGGATGAATTTCGATGAACTAAACATGATTGGCGCATGGGTGAACAAAACCAACGCTATGAAAGTCTTACATACCTCGTAGGGATCGCCCCTTGACGAAATCCACGACCTTAGCTTCAAGAATTGACGATTTCTTGCCTTCTCTTCTCCTTTCTCCCCTTCTTTTCTCTTCTCTCAAAATCCTAACTCAAATCTTAAAAGCGTAAACTGACCAACTTCAGTTTAGACCCAAACTAATTACCCAAAAAAACGAAATTAAGTCATAGGGTATGGAAAAGACCAAAATAGCCTTCCAAAATCCGGATTGGACTTTTCTTATCCAAACAGCCCAACTTCTAATGGACATATCTCACTCATACGAACTCGGAATCGTGCAAACTCGGCGGCGTTGGAAAGATAATTCAAAGATATTTCCTATGGTATCTAGAAGCTCACCTAACTCATCCTGAGCTAGGATTTATTGTCGTTTGAAATTGACCAAAACTCATACTTAACTTAATTTAGCCAATTTTCCAGATTTTTCATTCTTTCCAAAAATGACTCTTTCTAATTCTAGTCTTTCTAGTTGCGGGGTGTTACAATATCTCCCCCTTGGAAACATTCGTCCTCGAATGACATTACTCTTACTAGGCTAAGGATGTAACATCTAACATTCAGCTCAACACCCAACAATCAAATCTAACACATCAAGTATATAAATTAAAGAGTACTAAGAAGATAATTAGTACCTTGGTCTGGATTTTCTCCGGGCTCAAAGAGATGTGGATATCTCTTCTTCATATCCTTCTCAGCTTCCCAAGTAGCTTCCTCAATAATTTGATTCCTCCAAAGGACCTTGGCTGATCCTACTTCCTAAGTCCTCAACTTGCGAACATGGCGATCTAGAATCTGAACTGGAATCTCCTCATAGGATAAGCTATCCTTGATACCAATATCTTCCGTTGGTATGATAAGTGAAGGATCTCCCATGCACTTCTTCAACATGGAAATATGAAATACCGGATGAACCGCTGCTAACTCTTGGGGTAGCTCCAACTCATAAGCTACATTGTCAATCCTCTTGGATATTCTGTAAGGGCCAATATACCGGGGACTAAGTTTCCCCTTCTTACCAAATCTCATAACACCCTTCATGGGTGAAACTTTCAAGTATACCCAATCAACTACTTCAAACTCTAACTCCTTCCTCCTAACATCAGTGTAGGATTTCTGATGACTCTGCGCTGTTTTCAACCTTTCTTGAATTACTTTCACTTTCTCCATAGCTTGATGAACTAAGTCTGGTCCTATCAACCCAGCTTCACCAACTTCAAACCATCCAATAGGAGATCTGCACCTTCTCCCATAAAGAGCTTCATAAGGAGCCATTTGGATGCTAGAGTGGTAACTATTGTTGTAAGCAAACTCAATGAGAGGTAGGTGATCATCCCAATTACCTTTGAAATCAATCACGCAATCCCTCAACATATCTTCTAAGGTCTATATGGTGCGCTCTGCTTGACCATCTGTCTGAGGATGAAAAGCAGTACTCAAGTTCACCTTTGAACCCAATCCTTTTTGGAATGACTTCCAAAACTGTGCAGTAAATTGTGCACCTCTATCTGAAATAATCGATATCGAAACCCCATGAAGTCTGACTACCTCTTGAATATACAACTTAGCATAATCTTCTGCTGAATGGGTAGTCTTTACCGGTAAAAAGTGGGATGATTTTGTCATTCTATCAACAATCACCCAAATAGAATCATGCTGCCTGCGAGACCTTGGTAAACCTGTGATTAAGTCCATATTGATCATCTCCCACTTACATTCCAGAAGTTCTATATTCTGAGCCATACCACCCGGCCTTTGATGCTCTACCTTAACTTTTTGGCAATTTGGACACTTAGCAACAAACTCTGCAATGCCTTTCTTCATACTACTCCACCAATAAACTTCTCTCAAATCGCGATACATCTTTGTGGAACCCGGATGGATAGAATATCTGGAGCTATAAGCTTCCTCCATGATCCTCTCTAGGAGTTCATCCACCCTTGGTACACACAACCTACCTTGATACCTCAATACACCATCTTCCCCTTGTTCAAAAGCCAATACTTTTTGCTTATGAACATTTGCCTTCAATTCACACCCTGGGCGGGACTGGCACTCGAGAATCATTGCTGGCCCCATTCATCACCACTACTCCTCCTTCCGTGCAATCCATTAGTCGAACTTTCAATCGTGCAAGTCTATGCACATCTCTTGCTAGCTCTTTCTTATCTTCCTCAAAATGGGCGGTACTACCCATAGACAACATGCTCAAGGCATCAGCAACAACATTAGCCTTACCTGGGTGATAAAGAATACTCATGTCATAATTCTTGAGTAATTCTAACCACATCCTTTGTCTGAGATTAAGCTCTTTCTGACTAAAAACATACTGAAGACTATTGTGTTCGGTGAACACATCCACATGAACACCATAAAGATAATGGCACCATATTTTCAAAGCAAAAACCTCGGTAGCCAATTCTAGATCATGGGTTGGGTAATTCTTCTCATGAACTTTCAACTGTCTGGAGGCATAACTTTGTCATTCTGCATTTACACACAACCCAAACCAACTCTAGACGCATCACAATACACAACAAAATCTTGAGTACCTTCTTGTAAGGTCAATACTTGGACAGTAGTCAACCTCTTTTTTAATTCCTGAAAGCTTTACTCACAAGCTTCAGACCATTAAAACTTCACTATTTTCTAAGTTAACTTGGTCAAAGGGGATGAAATAGATGAGAACCCCTCCATGAACCTTCTATAATACCCAGCCAACCCCAAGAAACTCCTAATGTCAGTTGGAGATGTGGGTCAAGGCCAATTCTGCACTGTCTCTATTTTCTAAGTGTCAACTCTAATTCCATCACCGGAAACAATGTGACCTAAGAATGCCACAGACTGACCTAATAATGCCACAGACTCAAGCCAAAACTCATATTTAGAGAATTGGCATATAACTCCTTATCCTTTAAAGTTTGGAGAACTATTCTGAGATGGCTAGCATGATCTTCCTCATTCCTCGAATAGATTAATATGTCATCAATGAACACGATAACAAACATATCTAAATAAGGCTTGAATACTCTATTCATAAGGTACATGAACGTTGCAGGTGCATTAGTTAAACTGAAAGACATGACCAGAAACTCATAATGATCATAACGGGTCTTGAATGCTGTCTTTGGAATATCACATTCCCTAACTTTCAACTGATGGTAGCCTGATCTGAGGTCTATCTTAGAAAAACAAGTGGCATCCTGAAGTTGATCGAAAAGATCATCAATTCTCGGAAGAGGATACTTATTCTTGATAGTAACCTTGTTCAACTGACGGTAATCTATACACATTCTAAGAGAACCATCCTTCTTTCTCAAAAATAAGACTGGAGCACCCCAAGGTGAGACACTTAGTCGAATGAACCCTTTCTCTAGGAGATCTTTCAACTGCTCTTTTAACTCATTCAACTCTGTTGGTGCCATTCTATATGGAGGAATAGATATAGGATGAGTATCAGGAAGAATATCTATACCGAAGTCTATTTCTCTCAGGAGGGACTCCGGGAAGATCATCTGGAAAGACTTCTGGGAACTCTTTTACTACTGAAACTGACTGGATAGGAGGTATCTCAGCACTAGAGTCATTAACTCGGACTAAGTGATAGACACAACCCTTGGAAACTAACTTTCTCGCCTTAAGGTACGAAATAAAATTACCCTTAGGCAATGTTAACTACTACTCCACTCTATAACTGGCTCATTAGGAATCTGGAACTTGACAACTCGAGTTCTACAATCAAATGAGGCATAACAAGCATGAAGCCAGTCCATACCAAAAATAACATCAAAATCTACCATGTCTAACTCAACTAAATCAGCCATGGTGCTCTTGTGATTGATGGAAACGACACAATCACGATATACTCGCTCAGCTAGGATAGACTCCCAACAGATGTAGAAACACAAAGGGTTCACAAAGTTTCTCAGGAATAACATCAAAATTATTTTCAACATAAGGAGTCACAAAAGATAAACTTTCTCTTGGGTCTAGCAAAGCATAAACATCAAGAGTAAAGACTTTGATCATACCAGTGACAACATCTGGAAAATTCTCTTGCTCTTGACGACTAGTGATCGCATAAAGGTGGTTTGCTCCTCCGCCAGTACCGAAAGTAGCTCCTCTAGGTGCAGCCCTGTCTGGTGGAGCAACTGATAAAGATTGGGCTCTATTGCCCTGATTTCCATTACCTTATCGGTTCTTAGGGCACTCTTTCATAAAGTTACCCTCTTGTCCATACTTGAAACAACTTGTGGAGCCATCGCGACATTTACCTGGGTGGGTCCTACCACACTTAGCACATGCAGGAGCCCAGTTACCTCCTTGTGCACACTACCCTGAGATTGTGTAGGTCTAGTTCTGAAGTGTTGTTAATTCTGACTATTGTACTCACCTTTGTTTCTGGGTGTAGGTGCACTAGCAGATGATGGAGCAGGTCCCTTTTGATTTTGCTGAAACGATGAACGGTTCACATTATTTCTCTGCTGCCCGTACTCATTCCATGTCTTTGCTTTCTTGTTTCTAAAATCCTCCTTATCCCTCAGCTTTTATTCCTCAACCTGCTGCACATAAACCATCAACCTTACTATATCCATGTCACCTATTAGCATGGCTGCCTTGCCCTCTTTGCTTGACAGACGGGACAACCCAGCAACAAAAAGACTCATCCTGCTTCTCATATCCGCAACCATCTCCGGAGCATATCAGAAAAGTTGGGCGAACTTCAAGCTGTACTCATGAACACTTAGTGAATCTTACTTAAAGGTGAGAAACTATCGTACCTTGGCCTCTCTTAGTTCTCGGGGAAAGAAACGCCCCAAGAAGGCCTCCTCAAAACAAGCCCAACACACAGGTGGTGCTCCCTCAGCTCTAGCCTTCTTCCACTGGTCAAAACAAGTCCTAGGACCATTCTTTAGTTGATATGCAACTAGTTCTACTCGGTCAGCATCGGCAACGTGCATAACCTCAAATACCTTTTCTAGTTCCTCAACATAACTCTCCGGATCCTCTGTAGTGCTTGACCAGTGAAACTTGGAGGATTCATCCTCAAGAACTCTCGGATCCTCGAAGTATCAGCCACTTCCTGTCTAGCTCATCTTTGTTGCCCAACTTGGTTAGTCACAGCTTGGCTTAACATTCGAATCGCTTCCCTGAACTTAGCATTCGTAACTTTTCCTTGGGGTTGCACTTCAGGTGCATTAGTTACCCCTTGCTCCTCAATGTTACGGCTAGCAGGACGACCTCTGACAGCCCTTCATGGAGGCATGATTACTGAAACTCACGCGCAAGCACAAGTTAGAAAGAAATTTTTTAGAGATAAAATCTCTAACGCACAAAATAAATATGAAAGAAGTGAGAACATTCCTAAGTGTTGCAGCCTCCTAATTATAGATGTGGCGCGCTTCACACCGATAACTAGGACTCTACAGACACGGCTTCATAGACTCCCTAGGACTCTTGAACTCTATGCTCTGATACCAAGTTTATCACGCCCCGAGCCTACACCCTGGGCGGGACTGGCACTCGAGAACCATTGGCGGAAGACTTTAAGAATTATTACACGAATCAAATGCATTTGTAAAACAACTAGCTCAAATAAACTTAGAACGTTTAAAGATAAACATTCAAACTAGCCATAATTGGTAACTCAAGTCTCATAGCAAAACATCTGAAATACAAGACTAAAGAACTATGACGACACATCTATGAAGCCTCTAAACAATGAGGGATGTCGGGACAAGACCCCCGATCATCCTAACAACTGAAATACTAGAAAACAAATTAAACGGTGTCCTCCGGAAAGCAAGGATGCTCACCAACTGACTCTGAGTGCTTAACTGGATCAACGAGGCATTTGATGCTAATCCTGGTTACCTGTGTTTGCATCATAAAATGATGCAGGCCAAATGGCATCAGTACATTGAATGTACAAGAATGTGAGGGGAATACTAAACATAACATAAGCTTGAAAGGAGTCTGAAAGGAACACTTACCTTGGCTTTACTCAACTCATGAATAACTCAACTCAAATGCAAAGTAAAAACAATAATAAAGGTGCAGTTTATTCAAAGCATTTAAAACAGTAGATGACAACTCAATGTATTAAAGAAATAAAATAGCAACTCATTTTACTCATATAATAAAGTAATATAATACTGTGGGAGTTTCTCTAACCGACAACCACCACTATGAGCCTAAGTGATGATACAGCGTCTTCCCCATGCTGCCAGAACTGTCCTATACTTTGTTGTCATATAGAATGCCTTAACTAAGTGGATCCACTAGTCTATGCTTAAAAGCACTAAGGAGTCATCTAAAAGTATGATCCTTTCTAACCATGATGGCTACATGGTTTATGGAGACTTTAGTTATTATGAACTCACGTTCCCATGTCGGTGCTCAATACTACTCTCAAAATATACTTAGCTCATATGTTTTAAAAACAAAGCTCTTTCTTTGGTTTGAGATAATTACTCAAAACTTAGCTTAAAAGCTCTCTTGAAAATCGGTGTTTCCTTTCTTGCTCAAATGTGAAAACATTTTTAACTCTTGGGAATACTTAGTTCCCGTATAATCTTTGAAGAAATGAACTTTACTCTTACTCTTTACTCAACTCCAAGCTTAAATCTTAAAACAAAGTTAAAATATTTGTAAAAGACTTTTGGAAAACTTTATGAATTTCTCTTAACTTGACTCTTGACTTCTCTTGACTTGACTCTTAACTTTCCTTGAATTGAATTATGGATTCAAGGATTGTAATTTGTGATAGAAAAGATCTCATGATGTTTAGGAGTGTTTCTAGATTGTTAAACATGAGAAAAGATCAAGAAATCACTGTCTGTAAATAAGTCCGCGACGCGGAGATGCATTTAATTATTTGGCCGCGAAATAAATTTTTAGCCAGAACGGTCCGTGACTGCTCCGCGATGCGAAGAAAACTTTGTCAAACCTGAGGAACAGGTTCGCGACGCAGATTTGGTACCCAGAGTCGCCCGACTTTTTCTTTCTTCGTCTTCCAGCCCCAATTCGCCTAAATTCGGTTCTTTTTCCCAAATTCTTTTTAGATTCAGATACCCAGTAAATGTACCCAAGAACCTAAATCAAAACAACTCTAAAATTCAACGCGATAATCTCAAGAACTCCTCAATTCAACCCAATTTAAGAACGAAAACAAATTCAAGAACACATATCAAGAACATCAAACTTTCAACCCTTTTTAGGACGAATTTCACTGAACTAAACATGATTGGCACGTGGGTGAATGAACCCAACGCTATGAAAGTCTCACATACCTCGTAGGGATCGCCCCTTGACGAAATCCACGACCTTAGCTTCAAGAATTGACGATTCCTTGCCTTCTCTTCTCCTTTCTCCTCTTCTTTTCTCTTCTCTCAAAACCCTAACTCAAATCTTAAAAGTGTAAACTGACCAACTTCAGTTTAGACCCCAACTAATTACCAAAAAAATGAAATTAAGTCATTGGGTATGGAAAAGACCAAAATACCCTTCCAAAATCCGGATTGGAAAAGACCAAAATACCCTTCCAAAAAAATGAAATTAAGCCATTGAGTTAGGAGTTATGATCGTTTGAATTTGAGCAAAACTAATACTTAACTTAATTTAGCCAATTTTCCAGATTTTTCATTCTTTCCAAAAATTAATTCTAGCTCTTTCTAGTTTCGGAGTGTTACAGATATTTCTATGAACCCGTGACATGCAAGTATTTTCATCATCGCAATTATGTAAATTCACATGCAAGCTTCATGAACTCGGAGTTTTGTGAATAAAGATGCTTACAAATAAAGTATCATTCAGTTTATATGATTATCATGATTTAGATGCTTTTAGATCAATTGTCTCTCAAATTATGTTATGTTATCATTATTTAAGGAGCTTATCATATTTTTCATGAATGACTCAGTATTATCAAATTAATATTATTTCCAAATATATGCATGTTTTCCGTTGGGAGTGTACTTAGTACCGAATGGACCAAGAGATGAAGGTTCACCCATTAGTAGAGGCAGGAGAACTTTAATAGAAATCCTTTTTTTCAAAACTATGTGTCCCCCGTAGTATTTGTCTTAGATAACATTAGCTAGTAGATCCACCTTAGCTCAGATCTCATGGTTCTTATCTTGGCAAGTAGGACACTCACTTTTCTATGTGGTAACAGTACACTTAACTCCATATTGTAGCTCATATGATTTATGTTGGTTAACAGTGTCTCCCACAATATGATATGATTTTCATAATATTCCATAACCTTGTACTATGTTTTCAGATCAAATCATCAATTTTACATATCATGTTTACTTGGTCATTGCATTAGCATATTTTATAGACTTATCACGTTATGTTTATGCATATTCCCCATACGCAGTATACTCCGAGTATTGACCATATACTTTTTAACCTATATTATTTTAAAATATTATTGATATAGGTTTTGATGCACATCCTTCAAGCCGTGGTTAGTACAGATTCCCGTCAACGTTGTACTATTTTGGTGAGTCCTTCTACTTTGGGGATGTACCTTCCTATGCTCATTTCAGACTTTAGTTTTAGTTTTCTGATAGTTCGAGTGAGATAGGAATTTTTCCTAGCAACTCACTTATGTGTATAGGTTTTTCATACATTAGTGTTCCACGTATGATATCTTCGTATCATACTTCTCTTTTATACTATGCTAGTCATTTGAGCCTTTATTCTACTTTCCAGTTGAACAATTATGAATGTTATCTTAGTGTCATGCTATGTTATGTGGTTGGCTTAGGGTCACTCGTGAATCTAGGGATCATGTCATATCTAGAGGATAGTCTTGGATCGTGACACAATTAAAGAAATATGAGGCATAATAATAATATTAAAGATATGCAGTTTGCTTTAATGCAATGTCTAATGATTCTATCAGTATACCTTCTCTGATTAGAATATGCTGAGAGGTGGGATCCATAGGGGAATTGTGCGGTCCATATACTCCCCCAAACTATTTTCCTTGAAAATGCAAACTACTTTTTTTATTCCTTGATATCATTAATAGTTAATTATCCAAACCCATTTCCCTCGTGCATGCATATTTATTTTTAAAAATATTGTTTTTATTAGTATCAATCTTATAATACATGATAATGAATGAGTATGCATTATCAAAGTAATAAAATACAGTTCAAATACAACAATAATATAAGAATGCATTTCTTAACACAAATAGCGAGTGCTACAAGTCTCCTTGAACAATGAATTAACTTTTAAAAATTAATTAAGAGGATCACATGTTATCAATTAAGCATATTGGTATTTTAAGAGAACCCTTAGTCTAAGAACTCTCTTTTAATCTATTAAATAGATCTCGTTTCGAATTTGAGACCATATAGGCATATTAATCTCCTTGAATGATAAGATGCAATCAAACAATGATAAAAATATTTCAATTAACGAACCATTAGACAACTATATCCAGTCCTAGGTTCCATGATAGCAATTCAAGTATCACGTCTTAGGCCTTTTATCAGCTAAACATTTGCAGGGGTTATTTTAAACCTGCTTATCCTTTTACCTTGTGCAGCGAGCACCACTACTTTCCTTTAGCCTGGCTTTGCAATCTCATGTCATTTTCACTCCATACTTAGTTTATTTCAAGGTATTTTAAGCTACATTGTACAAAACATCTTTTATAAGATGTAAATCATGTAATGGACTATGAGTAAGAGTATTTACCAATGTTGTCCTCAAAACAGAGTATAACGGGGGGAAACACAGGTAAAAAAGAGTGTGAATTTACTAACATCAATATCATGTTAGGACCTAGTGCAAAATATGAAGCCTATTAGAAATAAGTAGAACCAAGATCAAATAAAATTGTAGCAAGTCAATGACATGTTGCAACATTACCCGTGATAACTTCATTCGAGGCCTCTGCCTCTAGTCTCCCTAGAAATATAGCAATGTGTCTGATCACCCCGCAAGAGGGAACTCAAACTGAAGTTCTTATGATTTTTGCTTAAGATATTTTGTAACACCCCGCAACTTCTAAGAAAAAATTGAAACATTATTTGATTGTGTATAAGCTCAAACCTGATGATTTGATACTGTATATATGTGTTAAGTTCAACTATTCGGTGTATGTGTATAATTGGATATTAATTAAGGTTAGAAGAACCTTCTAGGAAAGTGTTGTATTGAAAGCTTCATTACCGATTGAGTTTTACTATAATTTTTTACTTAGGTCAACTTTAAACAAGCATATCTCATAGAATATAAATAGTTATGTACCCACCATATTTAAGGTATTTGAGTCTCTTTCCAAAGCCACCAACCTTTCATAAATCTGAGTCCATAGTAAAATGTTATGATTGTTTTATTAGAGATGCTCCAATCTTAAATTTTCATGCTCAGGTACTACGAGTTATCAGTACAAGTCGTAGTTTGATAGTACAACTCATACTTTGGACCTGTGAGAGGTTCAAATAGTACTAAACCAACCCAAGTTCAATGAATGATTGTATGGATCGTGGTTTGATAGTACAACCCATATTTTGGAGCCATGAAGAGGTTCATAGAGTTCCAAAATCCACTCAAGCGACCACGAATCGAACTAAGCGTGATCTGGATGCTGAGTGCCTGAACCAACATCATGAAATGATATAGCGTAAAAGTATGTGTCAGTACTTTGAATATACTGAGCATGCGGGATATAGATATGCTAAGCTGAACAAAGTATATAAACTAACCAATGCATAACTGAGCAATGATATAATCAGTAATCTGAACAAGGATATAGATATGTACTGAAGTATAACTGAAAATTGAACTAAATGCAATGACCAAGTACTAATCATGAAGATAACATGATGAACTGTATACTGAGGTAAAGGCTGAAAACCTGGTCGATGCACTAAGAGTATGACTGTGGGAGCTACTATTAACCAACATAAACCCCGTGAGCTAAACGTGGAGTCCGATGTATACGCCCCATCGACAAGACCCAATATACCTTGCCAGGGGTATAGAAGAATAAATGTGGCGTGATTAGTAAAAATGATGCCCAACAGAGGGGACTTATAAACCTACACGGGCACGTAGTTCTGGGATTTTGAGGGTACGCTGAACCCTAGTCCAACTCGGTGCTAAGTATACTTCTATCAGAATATTCATAAAGCTAAAATGCACTAAATATTGAATAGCTCAAAAACTGACATGTTAACTGAGAATGCAACATTTATATACTGAGAGTATGACATTCGAAATCTGAAGCATGAATTTCTGTCTGGTTGGCCTAGCAAGTATAATTTATGAACTAGGATAACTTTACACAAGATAGAATTTCGAGTGATATGCATGGAATTATATTAAATAATCAAGAAACAAGTCTTTTTAGATCAAAGGAACCATAATCACAATAAATCTTGAAAATCTAGAAACCCAAGTCTGAACAGTTTATGAGAATCCGAAGAACTAACTAAATTCTAGGGACCTAATAGGTGAAATGAACCGATTAGTGAAATCTCACATACCTGGTGATGAAATTGTAACACCCAGTATTCTACGTGCACTAGTTCTATTTATATGAAGCTTATGAATATCCTTGTAGTATAGTTATGGAGTCGGTTTCCTATGCGACTAGTGACAGATTTCTAAGGAGAAATCCTTTGGATATGGGGTGTGAAATTCGAAGAACACTCCTGATTGTTCATGGGAGAGGCGGACGACTTTTCCTCTTCTTTTCGCTCTAAGTTGGGTGATTTTTGGAGAATGAGAGTTTTGGGTATTGTCTGACTAGATTACTAGGCTTAGACTGAGTAAAACGACGTAGTTTAGGCATCAAACGACGTAGTTTAAGTGCCCAACCCATAGGGGAAAAGACCAACGCGACCCTGACTTAACTACTGCCGAAGTGACTTTAAGACAGGCTTCACGGGCCGTCATGATGAACAAGGCCCGTCTAGCAGCTCATGAAGATTCCCTACCCGACAGGGTTTCACTAAAATATGCATAACATTTTACTCCGAGCTTGGATTTTAGCAAACTCGGTGGCGTTGGAAAGAGGAGTCAATTATCTTTAATTGGATAGGTCATGGGCCAGCTAATTCATTTTGTACTAAAAGATATGACTTTTTAAAGTTGACCTTAAACTTAAAGGCTAAACTGCCCCACTCACGGTCCACTTCATGGACCGTGTGAAGCAGCACGGGATGTACAGGCCACCGTGGTTCTTCAAAGTGAGTTGGGGTTGTACAGGGTCTATTTTACGGGCCAATTGACGGACCGTGTGGGATTTCACGGCCCGTGGAAGGGTTTTTGGTCCTCCATGCCTGGCTAGATGTGGACCACAACGAGGGTGACGGGTCGTGGTCCCGTGAACCCCTCTGTGGTTCATCCTTTTTCTCCTGTCCACTCTTAGGTAGATTTATGAGGTGCTACAATATCTCCCCCTTGAGATCATTCATCCTCGAATGAAGACTAAATAACATGAGTTTCGAGGGAAGAGCTGAAATCCCTACCAACTGAATACTAGAAACTGATATCTGAGGGAACCCATGAACATGCAAATATGATGGAATGCAATTATAACTGAGGGAACAAGATGTTGAGACTGAATTGCGCAAGAGTAAACTGAGAGACTGGAGAGGAACTATTACCTCAAGATAAAACGGGATCGTAAGGAAAGAGGTGAGGATACTTGGCCATTATGGCTGCTTCTGTTTCCCAAGTAGCTCCCTCTACGGACTGACTCATCCACAAAACCTTTACCTGAAGAGACTTCCTTATTTCTCAACCTACGAACCTGACGGTCAAGAATCTCAACTAGAATCTCCTCATAGGTGAGGCTATCCTTCACAGCCACACTGTCTAAAGGTACTATCGATGTCGGATCACCCACACACTTCTTCAACAAGGAAATGTGAAAGACTGGATAGACCGCTACTAGTTCTGCTGGCAACTCTAACTCATAAGCCACCTTACCAACCTTTTTTAGGATTTTGTAAGGACCTACATATCTGGACTAGGCTTCCCTTTTTTGCCAAATCTCATCACCCCCTTCATGGGTGACACCTTCAGGAAAATCCAATCATGGATTTCAACTCTAAGTCTCTCATCCTCACATCTGCATAGGACTTCTAACGACTCTGAGTTATCTTTAGTCTGTCTGTGATGAGTTGAACTTTTTACATAGACTCATGAACAAAATCTGTCCCAATCAAGGTTGTTTCACCTACTTTGAACCAACCTATCGGAGATCTACACCTATGCCCATATAGTGCCTCATAAGGGGCCATTTGAATACTAGAATGGAAGCTATTATTATAGGCGAACTCTATGAGAGGTAGGTGATCATCCCAACTATCCTTAAAATCAATCACGCAAGCTCTCTCATGTCCTCTAAGGTCTGAATGTACGCTCTGCCTGACCATCCGTCTATGGATGAAATGTTGTACTGAGATTTACTTGAGTACCAAGACCTTTCTGAAATGATTTCCAGAAATGAGAGGTAAACTGAGGACCCCTATCTGAGATGATAGACAAGGGGAACCCATGTAACCTGACTATCTCGCTGATGTAAAGTCTGGCGTAATCCTCCACTGAATCTGTAGTCTTGACAACCAAGAAGTAAGTTAACTTAGTGACTCTGTCCACTATCACCCAAATTGAGTCATGTTGTCTGCGAGTACGAGGTAAACCCGTAATGAAGTCCATGTTTATCACTTCCCACTTCCATGTAGGAATGCTAATCTCTTGAGTCACGCCTTCTGGTTTCTGATGTTCTACTTTAACTTGTTGATAGTTAGGACACTTAGCTACAAAATATGCGATGTCTCTCTTCATGCCATTCCACCAAAAGACTTCCCTAGATCACGGTACATCTTAGTGGCACCGGATGAATAGAATACCTGGAATTATGGGCTTCTGTAAGGATTTACTTCCTCAACTAACCCACATTAGGAACACATAAGCGACCCTGGTAATGAAGCACACCATCTCTCCCTTGGGAGAAAACCTCAACTCTTTGCTGATGAACTACGCCTTTCAACTGAAGTAATATAGGATCGCTATCCTGTTTTTCCTTAACCTCCGCTACCAATGAAGATTCTGACCCATTCTGAACTATCACACCACCATCTGAAATGTCCATAAGGCGAACTCCTAAGCGAGCAACTCGATGAACATCTTTGGCTAATTATTTCTTCTCTTCCTCAACATGTGCTACATTACCCATGGATAGTCTGTTGAGGGGGTCAGTCTCTACATTGGCCTTACCCGGATGATAGAGCACATGCAAGTCATAGTCTTTGAGGATTCAAGCCATCTTCTCTGACGAAGATTCAACTCTTTCTGGGTGAACACATATTGGAGGCTCTTATGATCTGTGGACACATCAACATGAACACCATACAACTAATGTCTCCAAATATTTAGGACAAACACTACGGCTGCAAGCTCGAGGTCATGAGTCGGATAGTTCTTCTCATGGACCTTAATTTGTCTAGAAGCATAAGCTATGAACTTACCTCGCTGAATCAACACACAACCTAGGCCGACCATGGATGCATCACAATAAATCACATAACCGTCTAACCCATCTGGTAGAGTCAAGACAGGAGTTGTAGTCAACCTAGTCTTCAGTTCTGAGACGCTTTTCTCGAACTCATCCGACCACTGAAACTTGACCTTCTTCTAAGTCAACTTGGTCAATGGGGAAGCTATGGATGAAAATCTTTCAAGAAACCTCTGGTAGTAACCGGCCAAACCCAAGAAACTTCTGATCTAAGTCGGAGAGGTAGGTCTGGGCCAGTGTTATATTGTCTCAATTTTTTGATAATCCACTTGGATCCCTTCGCTGGATACCACATGACCAAGGAAAGTGATAGATTGTAACCAAAATTCATATTTTCTGAACTTAGCAAATAGCTAGCGATCTTTGAGGGTTTGCAGAACAACTCTTATATGAGTCACATGCTCTTCCTCACTCCGAGAATAAATGAGGATATCATCAATAAAGACGATGACGAACAAGTCCAAATATTGTTTGAACACATTGTTCATCAAGTCCATGAAAGCTGCAGGAGCATTCGTTAGTCTAAAAAACATAACTACAAATTCATAGTGACCATACCGAGTCCTAAAGGCTGTCTTTGGGATGTCACTATCTCTGACTCTAAGTTGATGATAGTCGGATCTGAGGTCTATCTTAGAAAACCAACTAGCACCCTAAAGTTGGTCGAACAAGTCATCAATCCTAGGTATGGGATACTTATTATTAATTGTAACTTTGTTCAACTGATGATAGTCAATGTACATCCTGAGGGAACCGTCTTTCTTGCGCACGAACAACACTGAAGCACCCCATGGAGAGATGTTGGGTCTGATGAAGCCCTTATCTAGAAGGTCTTTTAACTGTTCTTTCAATTCCTTTAGCTCAGCTGGAGCCATTTTGTAAGGAGGAATCAAAATAGGCTGGGTATCTAGAAGGAGATCTATTCCAAAGTCGATTTTCCTTTCGGGAGAAACTCTGGGAAGATCTTCTGGGAACACTTTTGGAAACTCATTTACCATTGGGACTGACTCATGAGTTGGAGTTTCAGAGTTTGAATCCTTAACCTGAATAAGATGATAGAAATCATTTTCCTAGCCTTAAGGTAAGAGATAAATTGACCTACAGGCACTGAGTTATTACCCTTCCACTCTAAGACTGGCTCATTTGGAAACTGAAACCAAACGATCCTAGTTCTACAATTGACTGAGGCATAACAGGAATGTAACCAATCCATGCCTAGAATGATATCAAAATCTACCATTTTTAGCTCTACAAGGCCTACTGAGGTAACTTTATGAGAGACTGTGATAGGATAATTTATGTATACCCGTCTAGGTATAAATGGGTCACTAACTGGAGTAGAGACTAAGAAGGGTTCTGAGAGAGTTTCTGGATTGACACTGAAGTTTACTGCTAAATAGGGAGTCACAAAAGATAGTGTATCCCCCGGGTCTAACAATGCATAAACATCTAAATGGAAGAATTGTAACGTACCAGTGACCACATCAAGAGAATTTTCCTGGTCTTAGCGAGCCTGAAGAGCATACAACCTGTTCTAGCACTATTCGCCACATGTACCAGACGAGGCACCCTGCTGAGTGGGGCGACCTGCTGGCGCTGCTGAAGTTGTAGACTGAGTCATGTTACCTCCTTGTCCTTGCCTGGCAGAAGGGCAATCCTTCAACCTATGACCAGACTGGCCACATTCAAAACACCCATCTTTGCCAACAAGACACTCACCCGGATGGTTCTTACCACACTTTGGGAAAGTTGGAAAAGTACGGTTACCTGAAGCACTACCCTGTGACTTGGAGCCTGATGCCCTTGCATTCTGATCCTGTCGAAACATGGGGGACAGAGCGCTAGCTATTGAAGATGTTGGGGCTGTAGACCTCTGCTGAAACTGTGAGCAATTTCCACTGCCCGACTTTTGCTAAGAGTATTCATAATTACCCGTGCTAGACTTTTTGTTGTCCTTAGCCATTTCCCTAAGCTTATCTCCCTCAACCTACTGAGTATGAGTCATGAGTCTGGATATATCCATATCCCCTAACAGCATAGCAATCCTGCACTCGGTCTTTACTAAATCAGGGACTCCAAAGAAGAATTTGCTCATTTGTGCCCTCGAATCAGCAACCATATGTGGTGCATACATGGAGAGCTTAGTGAACTTCAGTCTGTATTCTTGGACTGACATTGAGCCCTGCTTCAAGTTCATAAACTCCTGAGACTTAGCCTCCCTTAACTCTCTCGGGAAGAACCTGAAAAGCTCCAGTAAAATAGTCCCATGTCACAGGAGCTGCATTCTCACCCCTGTTTTCCTTCCATTGCGTGAACCAGATATGAGCCACATCCTTGATTTGATAGGATGCTAGTTCAACACTCTCAGTATCAGTCACTTGCATTACTCCAAGAATCTTCTTAACCTCATCAATAAAGTTTTGTGGGTCCTCACCAACCTTCGACCCTAGAAATTCGGTGGATTCATACAAATAAATTCTCGAACCCTAGTTGTAGTTGATCCACTTGTGGGGTTGTAGGAACTGGGGCCCGCTGATTGGCCTGGTTGGCTACTGTCTGAGCCAATAGCTAGATCGTGTTACGAAACTCCGCATTCGTAACCTCATGATTCAGGACTGGAGGAATTGCATTAGCATTGCTGGCGTTAGCATTCCGTGCATTAGCTCTACGAAGAGGTATGATCTGAAATGTACAACGATGGATTAGAAAGGAGAAGTTGAATCACACCTCACGTACGATAAGAATACCAAAAGAAGTAAAGTTTTTCTTAAAACACTTCATAGCCTCTCCCTCGTAGATGTGGCACGCTTTAGACCCATGAAAAAAGACTCTACTTAGTGTGGCTTTTAGACACCCTATGAATCTTGAACCTAATACTCTGATACCAAGTTTGTCACCCCCCGAGGCTATCCCCTAGACGTAACACGGGACCTAGGATCACGAGTGACCCCAAGCTAACCCTGAGTCTGGCATATAACAAGCATACTAAAGAAATAACTGAGCAAATCATGTATTATGCGGAAGCTAAAAATAGTGGATATCTAAAATGGGAAAAAACCCAACTAGTCTGAATATATAAAATATCATAAGAGTTTAGTGATGACTGAAACAACACTGAACACTCGAGCTGAACCTACTACTATTTCTGAAATGCCTCTAACTGAATTGAGTTGTTGGGACATGCCCCCAGCTAATTTTAGCAAGACTGAAAATTGAAATAAAGACTGAAATGTAAGGCATGCCTATTATGCTCAAAGTATGAGGACTCGCAACTGAAGCTGCTGAATTCAGACTGGGAATCGAACTAAGCGTGATCTGGATGCTGAGTGTTTGAACCTACATCATCAAACGATGTAGCGCAAAAGTATGTGTTAGTACTTTGAATGTACTGAGCATGCAGGATATAGATATGCTAAGCTGAAAAAAGTATAGAAACTGAGCAATGCATAACTGAGCAATGATATAATCTGAACAAGCATATAGATATGTACTGAAGTATAACTGAAAACTGAACTTAATTCAATGACCAAGTACTAACCATGAAGATAACATGTTGAACTCTATATTGTGGTAAATGCTTAAAACCTGGTCAATGCACTAAGAGTCTAAATGTGGGAGCTACTATTAACCGACATAAATCACGTGAGCTAAACGTGGAGTCTGATGTATGCGCCCCATCGAGAGGACACAATATACCTTCCAGGGGTATAGAGGCAAGACTGTGGCATGATCACTAAAACTGATGCCCAATAGAGAGGACTTATAAACCTACGCGGGCACGTAGTTATGGGCCTTTGAGGGTATGCTGAACCCTAGTCCAACTCAGTGCTAAGTCTACTCCCATCTGAATATTCATAAAGCTAAAATGCACTAAATACTGAATAGCTCAAAAACTGATATGCTAACTGAAAATGCAACATTTATATACTGTGAATATGGCATTCGAAATCTGAAGCATGAATTTATGTATGTTAGCCTAGAAAGTATAATTCATGAACTAGGATAAATTTACACAAGCTACGGTTCTGAGTGATATGCATAGAATTATACTAAATTATCAAGAAACAAGTCTATTTAGATGAAAGGAACCATAATCACAATAAATCTTAAAAATCTTGAAACCCTGAGTTTAAACATTTTATGAGAATCTGAAGAACTAATTGAATTTTAAGGACCTGATGGGTGAAAGGAACCCACTAGTGAAATCCATATACGTGGTGATGAAATCTACGGAGAAATCCTTTGAATTTTGGGGCTGAACTTCGAAGCACACTCCTGCTTGTTCTTGGTAGAGGCGGTCGACTTTTCCTCTTCTATTTGCTTTAAGTTGGGTGATTTTTGGAGAATGAGGGTTCTGGGTACTGTCTAACTAGATTATTAGGCTTAGACTGTGTAAAACAACATAGTTTAGGCAACAAGCGATGTAGTTTAAGTGCCCAATCCATAGGGGAAAAGACCAACGTGACCCTGACTTAATTACTGCCGAAGTGACTTCAAGACAGGCTTCACGGGCCATCATGATGACCAAGGCCCGTCTAGCAGCTCGTGAAGATGCCCTGCCTAACGGGGTTTCACTAAAATGTGCATAATTTCTTACTCCGATCTTGGATTTTAGCAAACTTGGTGGCATTGGAAAGAGAATTATCTTTAATTTGATAGGTCATGGGCCACCTAATTCATTTTGTGCTAAAATATATGACCATTTGAAGTTGATCCAAAACTTAAAGGTTGAATTGCCCCACTCACGGTCCACTTCACAGACCGTGTGAAGCACCATGAGTCGTGTAGGCCACTGTGGTTCTTCACAGTGAGTTGGTATTGTACTGGGTCGATTTCACGGGCCACTTGATGGACCGTGTGGGGTTTCACGGCCCGTGGAGGGCTCCGTGGTCCTCCATGCCCGGCTGGATGTGGACCACGACGAGGGTGATGGGTCGTGGACCTGTTCACGGCCCGTGAACCCCCTCCGCTGTTCACCCTTTTTCTCTTGTCATGTCTTGGTAGATTTCTGAGGTGTTACATTCCTAAGCCTAATCCACGATGTTATATCACTAATTAGGGAATTATATCATATTAACATATGTGCCACCTTAGGATTTGTGCATACTATAAATCAATCACCTCATTTAGCCCAAGAGGCTCAGAAGTGGATCCATATTAGATATATAGGTTCTATACCTTGGCAAGGTATGGGTAATAGAAAAGAAGGAAGTTCTTAGCGTATCAATGGGAAAAAATGCTCTCTACTTATTCACTTAGCTCAACCAATGAATGGTTTGTATACAGATGTTTGTGTGAAGGTTGCAAATAGTTATGATGCTCTGCAGGATGAGGACACCACTCAGAATGGAGACCCTGGGGAATCTCATCTCCCTCAATTATTATCTTAAGGAGAAATTGTCTTATAGACTCTTGTACTTGACCGAGTTTGTATTATGTATTTAATTCCTTACAAACTGAACCCTTAAATTCAATTAAAATAAGAATTTTAAACTCATTTTACCATGTGTGTAGTTCATTCGCACATAAATAGATGACATGTCATATCTATGTCACATAAATCAATAACATGTCATATTTATCTCCATTAACTATTTTTAAAATTACTAATCAAAAATATTAAACAAAAGGAAAAATAATAAAAATTTAAGATATTCTTTAAAATAAAAATTTGAGACTTTACAGACCAAATCACCGCCCCTCCTCTTCTCCTCTCCCTATTTCCACTGTGAAATAGCCAGAACCCACCAGATCAGAATGTTGCCGCCATTAATCTTCTTACCATCAAGACAACCTATTCTCTCTCCCTCACCCGTCTCTATCTCCGCTGCATACCCTTACCTTTTTCCTTTCCTCCTTCTCTGATCTCTACAAAACCAGCAACCCTAGGTCACAGCACTACCAGCTTCGGTCGGCAAACCTCTTCGTCACCGTGACCAACTCCTCGCACCCTCACCCGGCTGCCTCGCTCTCCTCTTCGTTGTCTTCCTTTCTTCGCACCACTGACGACCCTTTGCGAACCAAGACCGTTTCTCCTCTCCATCTTCTTCGACAACCAAAATGCCTAGCAGACCTCCTCGCCGCCTCCCATTTGGACGGAAAAGGGACCAGCACCAAGATCTTCTAGAGTGTAGGGAAGAAAGAAAAAACGGTTAGGGAATTGATGGGTTTATTTGAAAAAAGAAGGTGGAGTGGGAAAGAACAATATATTTTTTTTATTTAATAAAATTTATTATTTTATTGTTTTATAATTTTAATAACTATTTTTAATTCAAATATGATGTTCATTTACCTTAACATGCATGCACTCACACACTCCCGCCAATTCAGTCATTTTAATATATCATATGCTTGGTCAATGATCAGAGAAGTTTGTTATATTGTGTTTTACTGAGTTTAAGGGATTCAGTTGGTCAAGAGTTAATTAGAAGGATCCATAATACAAACTCAGACAAGTACAAGGGTCAATTAGACCATTTCGCCTTATCTTAACATGAAACAATCGAGGGCTAAACCAGCCCTTGAAAAAGATAGAACTAAAAGTATTTCTGCAAAAGAATAAAGTAGAAGTCGCATGCATTCACTATTTAACACAAATCTAGATGTGACTTTTTAGGAGACTATATATTCCATTTTAAAAAATGTGTAGGGGGTAATAGCACCCCTATGAAGTATAGTTGTGTAGTTGGAAATCTGATAATAGATTAGGAGGCATTTGAGTATTTTCTCCTATATTTATATTGAAATTTAATTAATTTAAATTTATGTCACCTAAAGACTATTCAAGTGAAAACGCTCTATAGTAATTTGTTGTACTACATTATTCCTACAACCACAAGAGGAGAGAGTCGGCAACTGATCACTTGTGCTTTTAGATTTTTAAGTAGGGATGGCAATGGGGCGGGGCGGTTGCAAAGCGGAGTGGGTTATAGTGCTTGCGGGGCTAAACCAGCCCTTGAAAAAGAAAGAACTAAAAGTATTTCTGCAAAAGAATAAATTAGAAGTCGCATGCATTCACTATTTAACATGAAACAATCGAGGGCTAAACCAGCCCTTGAAAAAGAAAGAACTAAAAGTATTTCTGCAAAAGAATAAAGTAGAAGTCACATGCATTTACTATTTAACACAAATCTGGATGTGACTTTTTAGGAGACTATATATTCCATTTTAAAAATGTGTAGGGGGTAATAGCACCCCTATGAACTGTAGTTGTGTAGTTGGAAATTCGATAATAGTTTAGGGGGCATTTGACTATTTTCTCCTATATTTATATTGAAATCTAATTAATTTAAATTTACGTCACCTAAAGACTATTCAAGTGAAAACGCTCTATAGTAATTTGTTGTACCACATTATTCCTACAACCACAAGAGGAGAGAGTCGGCAACTGATCACTTGTGCTTTTAGATTTTTTTAAGTAGTGATGGCAATGGGGCGGGGCGGTTGCAAAGCGGAATGGGTTATAGTGCTTGCGGGGCAGGGCGGGTACAAAATACTTTTTTAACCTGTGGGGTGGGGCGGGTGCGGGTTAGGGTTTTTTTTTCTTTTGAAATTAAACTAAATTGGGCAATTAAGCCAAAAACTGCGGAGGGAAAAAACTTAATCTCAATTCTCATCTCATTGTGGCTATCTCCCTTAGTCAAAATCAAGCACATATACTGCTATGTTGAAGTTTTTCGGGGTGGGTATATGCGGGGCGGGGTGGGGAAAAATAAAAAATTATGCTATGCGGGGTGAGGCGGGGTGGGGTGGGGGAAATTCATTGCGGGTTTATGCGGGTGTGCCCCGCACTTGTACCATTGTCATTCCTATTTTTAAAAGAAAAATAAGACCATCGAAAGGACACAACATGTTCAACAACTAAATGAAGTCATAGTACATATGAATCTGGTCTATGGAGGAGACATATTTTAGGCTGAATATAACTTAGGCAAGTGCAAGGTTTTAGAAGGTCTTTTCTATATAGACACAAGCATCCGGTATTTAGTATTCATTATCTCAATTAATCCGGATTCGTAATATTCATTGAAGGAAATCGTAGTTTATTTAATCAAAAAGTTATCATTAAGTTTCAGAGTTCAAACTTGAAATTTAAAATTAAAAGTGAGGAGGATTTTAACTATCGATGGTAAATTTATAAGCTTTGTAAATTTACCTTGTGACAATATCACCACACACATATATATGTATTCATTCACAAACTTTTCAAAAGGTTAAATTTTAACACAAGATACAACACTCTATGTACAAGATTTTAAAACAAGTATACTTTAGGTTATATTATTAACATATACTTGGGTTATATCATTACATACGCAAGCATCAATATAAAGAGAACATGTGCCATCACAGTAAACATTCTCTCTCCCTTTTTTTCAGAAGTATTCCTTTTGTTTTATTATGAGTAAAAGGTCACAAACATATTTAAACTACTCAATTTTTTTTGAATTTTTATCTAAAATATTTAGAGTATAAGAAACATATCTAAACAATCGCTCATAAATTTGATAAATACACCTCAAGTAATATGTAATGATATGGTATTACATTGTTCTTTTTTTAAAAAAAAATCTCACGTAGAAGATAGTTCCACAGTAACAAAAAGTAGCAAAACATAACTAACACATTTAACAATCTTAGCCGAAAATATAAATCAAAATACATAATTTCACTTTTTAGAAATCAATTGATAATTAAAAGAAAACGTGTCAGCAAATTAAAAGTCCATGTGGATGAAAATTCAAGGCCAGACGCGCCTAAGTGTATATACACACATATTTGGTTCAGTCAACATTGAGGCGTGTTTCTCACTCTCAATTATTTATATATGAAACTTAAAAAGATGATAATTTAGATGTGTTTGCATCACTTAACTAAAAAAAAGACGTGTTAGCGAAAAACAACAATAAAAAAATAGTTTATATATGTTTTTGAGACTTAACTTTTTTTTAAAAAAAATAATTATTATTTGGCATTCTATCTATTTCAATTTATATAATTTATTTTCTTAATCAAAATAAAAAATAACATATTTTTTATATTTAATACTAATTTAACTTAATATTCATCTTATCATCATACTTTTAATGAAATAATTTATTACAAAAATATATGACTTATTTTACATCACAATTTTTTAAGACGGAGAAAGTAAAATCATGCAACTTGTAATGAATGATACTTCCTCCGTTTCTTTTCATATGTTATGTTTTCCTATAAATAGTTGAACCATATCACTTGTCATTTCATAAAATCAATGCATAAATTACCATATTCGTCTTATTATACCATTGATAGAGTAGTTAATTAGTCTTGAAAATATATACTTTGACCAACCTATGAAAACCAATAAGTAATTAATATTCATTGGAGCACTTCATACATTGATATTTGATTTTGAAAATAAACTCGAAAATTCAAATAGTCATCCAAATGTATTTTAATTTTTAAAATCTAACGTATTTATCATTTATTATAAAATTGACTTAAAAAAATATTAAATAAAGATAGAAGGATAAAACTACTTACTTTCTTAATGTAAGTGCAATCTAAAACGAAACATATGAAAAGGAACGGAAAAGTGTATAGAAAAAAGAACCTTGCAATGAATGTGATAATAATTACTATAATAATTTATAGTAGTACTCCCTCTATTCTTAATTATTTATTCACTCTTTTTATTTATCCCTTTTTACTCTGTTTTGATAAAATTAAAAAATAATAATTGTTTTACCTATTATATTCCAAATTAATTACTTTGAAAAAAAAAAAAATCTTAAATTTTTAACTCATCTACTTTATAATTAATAAGGGCAAAATTTTTACGTCAATAAGTCAATCATTATTTTCTTAATAGGTATGTCAATTCAAAAGTTGACAAATAATTAGGAAGGAAGGAAGTACTCCCACCGTTCACTTTTTCTTGTCACTTATTCCTAAAAATAAATTTTCATTTTTACTTGTCACTTCTGACATATCAAGAAAAGATAACTACTTTTTTTTTCATGTTTTACTCTCAACATTAAATATTTATTTTTCAAATTATTTTTCAAGACATAATTTAATAGAGAATAGTTTAATAAAATGTGTATATTAATAATTATTTTATTAATTAATGTGTCAATTTAAATGTGATAAATAAAAATAAACGGAGGGAGCGGCTTGGCCTAGATTGGGGAGAAATAAAAGTTGAAATTGGGCTTTGACCAATGACTATAGCGGCGGCATACACTGCTTGTAATGCCCACTTGAGCCATCACGGGTCCAACTTCCTAACTAAACGTGCTCATTCTTCTTCTTCTTTTTTTTTGTCAAAAATAATATTTTATTTTATTTTGTCACTAATATATTAAAAAATATCTTTTCATATTATAGTAATTTTATTAATTAATTATTTATTAAATTATTTTTTATGATGTAAGATTATGCATCAATTATTATAAATATAATGAGTAGTGTCATAATTCTTATATTGATTACTTTTTTCGTTCCTATTTATATGACGTTTTTGTTAAAAATATGTAGTTTTTAGTATTTTTCATTTCACAAAATCAGTGAATAAATTATCTTATTCTTTCTATTTTATCCTCAAAAATTATTAGTCTTCAAACTATGAATGTGACCAATATAAGAAAATCAAATGATTAATACATATTCATTGGTCAATTTAATTAATTAAAATAAATTAATTTATGTTCATTTATTAAAAAATTGACTTCAATAAATCACTAAATAAGCGTACTCTAATAAATTTATCTAATTTTTAAGAGACGCAAAATCTGAAATAATAACATGTAAATAAAAATAAATGAAGTATTATTTTTCAAAACGTGTGCAATATTCAAAACAAGTAAAAAAAATACAAGAGAGAGAGTGTACATGCTAAAAAAAATTATATTCCTTCTGTCTAATAATGTTTATTCATTATTGACTTTGCATACTTCTCAAAACACTACAAATAAAATGATAATTTTACTATATTACCCTTTCAATATAACTTGAAAAGTGTAATAACAAAATCTAAATATCTATATATATATATATATAAAGGAGAAACATAGAGAAGGTGATGTGGAACCTCTCTATGGTCTCCATTCATATTTATCTATTTTCTCCTTCTTTTTTTACCATTTTTCCTTCATTATTTATTTATTTTATTTTTAATATCTTAAAAAGTTTTCACATTCAATTACTCAACTTTTCACCTACCACTATATTACATATTTAATATCTTTAATAAAATAAGAAATAACTACTAATAACTCACACATCTTCAACTTATACTCTTAATAATATTCATAACTCCTTATTTTAATCTTCATAACCCCCAAAATTTAATTTATAAGTTTATGTCTTATGGTATTCCTCCTCTTTGTCTATATAAATTCATATTTTGTATCAAGAATTGTCTTTCAAAGTAATTCTTTCACTTCTCTATCACCATATCATACATTAGGGTGAGGAAGAAAATGTTAATCATCACATAATATGGTTGCTTTCAACAAAGTCATTAAGAATCTATGAGTAAGAATGCTTCTATTATGTTTTTAAATTATTCGTTTTCTACTTTAATTTATATGATATTATTTATTTATTTATTTATTTATTTTGAGTCAATTTAACAAATCTTTGAAACTAAATTGAATAAATTCATGGAGTAATTAACAATTTCATATAAGTATATTCTTAATTTGTTCTTATAGGGATGAAGAAGAAAGCCAAGAAAGATACAAAAGTAGAGAAAATTGTGAATTTCAGAAAAAGATAACTAGTCTTACAATAAAATTATTGTTATAGTAACTTTATCTCTTTAGTTTTTCTTTCCTCTTCTCTATTTTCCATTTATATACTTTATTGAAGAACTTAAAATATACTTTAAGATTCTTTTAATTGTAGTTCCTTACATTCTTTTTTTTTTAAAGTTGTATTTTAAAAACGTAATGGGAAGAGAATAAAAAGTAAGGCAAATCAGAAGACTGAAAAAGAGAACTTGATAAATAAATCTTTTTTTATATGACTATAGTTGTACATACATAATTCATTGGGAAAAAATATGATTAGTTCTTGTAATTTTCATTATGATAACTTTTTGCAGCATCCTAAAATGAACATTATATACTTGAAGTTACTGTTTATTTGCATGCTGAAGTGCATTCATAAATACGACATTACGATTAGAAGTATTTTAAAGAGCGAAAATTTGATAACTTATTAAAAAAATGTTATCCAATCAATGAATAAAAAAAATTGACAACAAACTAGAGCATTTGTGTAATTCTTAAGAAAAACTAAAGAAACTAAAAACATTATATCAATACTTTCATTTTCAAAAAAAGAAGAAGACAATATATAAGATCATAAATTTATGTTTATATAAAACTTGAATTAAACAACGCCTCTTTTAACTTTATATTAGAAAACATCTTTTTAAAGTTAAGATTTTTTTATTTACTCTCACATTTTAATGCAATATTTAACTTGTCTTTTTTGTTTCCTCCTCTTTTTTGGTTTCTCCCTATTTCTATGTAACTAATGCATGTAAGAATTAATTAAGAAAAAAAAAATATAAGAATTAGTTCCTCAATTATCACTATTAATAACTTATCATTTTTTCTATTTTCTCACTATAGACAGGGTGATATGGCACCTCTCTTTACAAATATCTTATTTATTTATTGTTCTCATTTTTTTGATAAATTTCTCTATATTTTAATTTTTTATTATTATTATTTAAAAAGTGTCAATTACTACTCTCTCAATTCATTTATATTATTTATTGTGAAAATTTAAATGTCTCAAAATTTATTACTCCATTTATTCTTATTCTTTGTTGTAAATTTAAAGACCTAAATATTTATCACTCCAACCTTTCATTTCTCCATAAAGAATGAAATATATTTATATAGATATAATATAAAGAAAGATATTAAAAAGTGTTTTGACACCTCTCTTTGGCCAAGGATCCTATTTATTTATTTTTTCTCGTTTTTCTTGTTGTTGTGATTTTCACTATATTTCTATTTATTACTCCCTCCGTTTAAAAAAGAATGACATAGTTTGACTTGGTATGAAATTTAAAAAAATAAAGAAGACTTTTGAATCTTGTGGTCCTAAATTAAAGTAATGTCAAATGTACAAAATTGCCCTTTAATCTTGTGGCCTTAAACATGTCACGTGGAAAGATAAAATTAAAATGTAACCAAAAAAAAGAAGAGGTCATTCTTTTTGAAACAGGCTAAAAGGAGAGGAGGTCATTCTTTTTAAAAATAGGGGGAGTATTACTAATAAAAAAATGTGTCAATTACTACTCCCTTCATTAATTTCTATTATTTATTGTAAGAATTTAAGTATCTCAGATCTTACTACTCCACTTATTTCTATTTTTTATTGTAAATTTAAAGACATAAATATTTATTACTCAAACTTTTTATTTTCTCCAAAAAGAATGAAAAATTATTAAATTAGAGTAGTCTAACGAAATATCTTTTCAAATAGCTTGAAAAAAAAAAACTCATCCCTTAACTCTCAATTATGAGATTTCTCTGTTTATCTTAGTTTTCAAAAATCTAAAAAATATTTACATAATTAGTCAATTAAAGAATAAGATAATTACTCACTAACTAAATTTTAAAAAAGAGTAGTTGTAACTCTCCAAAAAGAATTCTCAACATTCATTTATATTTATTACATTTCATGATGAACCATGATTAAAGTTAGAAACAAGAAAATACTGCACTACCGGAAAAAAAAAAATTCCAACTCTTTTCCCCTATTTTTCCATTTATTTTATTAGTTTATAAGAATAAAAGTCATAATTATTATCATTCATATTTTTTACTAAAAAATAATACTCATTCATATATTGATTTATGAGATCATTGGTATTTGCTTTTAACTTCTTCATATTTATGTAGTGTTGGGATTACAAAATTTATCTAGTTTCTATATAAAATTGATATTTTAGCTCTATTGTGTATTTATTATTTTTAATTTAATTTTTTATTACAAAATATTAATTAATTAGTAGATGTGTGAATTGAATATGACTTCTACTTCCTTTCTTGAATTTAGAATTACACTTTCTATACTTTTCATATGAAAGTTTTGTATGGATATATAACAAGTTTAGGCTATTAATTTTATTAATTGCACTAATTTATATGCTCATATTTAAAATAATAATTGTGAAAAAGTTAAATTACAAGTAAGAGAAATTACATGATATTTAAGTTTAAATAGTTAAATAAATTTATAAGTGTAAATAGTAGTATTATATAAAGAAAGTTATTAGTAAAATCCCATAAATAATTTAAAACATCAAAAAATGAGATACCGGCGTATTTAAAATTGTCGCATAAAAATATGTCTTTATATTGCTCCAAGGCAAAATTATATTTCTCTTTTTTTTTTCTTGAAACTAATTTAATTTTATTGTTTATATATATATATAGAGAGAGAGAGAGATTTTGGTATTAAAATTTCTTAATTTTTTTTACATCAACTAAATATAGAAAAATATGACTAGTTACTATAATAAATGATAAAAGTAAATCAGAAACTAAATGTAAAATTATTCATTAATTTTGTCAAATGGACAAGTATTGTTGAATATTTCAAAATAATATAATGGACAACTATTATTGGACGAATCTATTTTTAGGTATAGGAAATATTCATGTGTATATACCTTAGAGATGTGGTGAGAGGGTCCATTATGTTAATTTTCCATTATAAAAGGGGTGTCTTATCTTTCAAATTTTAAGACAAATTGAAGAGAGCTAGGCATTTACAGGTTCTACCAAACTTCATCAATGGCGTCGTTACTCAGGAGAAGATCATATAGCAGCAGATTTCATTCACTTGCTCAGAGGCTAAAAGATCTGCCGAAGTACCTTCCTGGTACCAACAACAAATTTCACCAAGAGAAAACCGACGTATACTTCCTCCGTCCAACAATAGATGTCCACTACACTAAAAATAGTTGTCCAATAATATTTATTTAGTTTAGAAAATCAAGAGATAATTTAACTTTTATGTTTATTTTATTCTTGTTATTAAATATTATTTATCATCTAACACATTTTTCAAAACATTAAATTTAATAAAATCAAATAATAAAATAATAATATTACCCCTATTATTTATTGGACAACTTTAAGATTTGTTTTTTTTATTGTCTTTATGATCTACTCCCTCCGTTTTATTATTGTCCTTATTTTAAATTTGACGCTTTTCAAGAATTAGGTGAATTTATCGTTACATTCTCATTTAGTGTTCATTTAAAGTCAATTTTTTAATTAATAAATATGAATTAATTTATTTTAATTAATTGATTTGATCAATAAAAATTAATTAATTACTTAGTTATTTTGTGTTAGTCAAATACATATTTTTAAGAGCTATAACTCTCAAGGATAAAATAGAAAAAATAATGTTATTTATGTATTGATTTTGTAAATTGACAAGTATTAAAAAACATCTGATTTTAGTAAGGACAACATATAAATATGAACGGAAATACTATTTTACCCGTTCACTTTTACATGTTCGTTATGTGAAAAATATACTTTTATTTTCATTTGTCACTTTTCACATATCAAAAACAAATAATTTTTTTATGTTTTAGTTTTAGTATTAATTATTTATTTTTCAAGATACAATATTAAACATCAATTGATAAAGGTAGTGTAGTAAAATAATCATATTAAATATTAGTTTTAATGAATTGCTAAGTCAAAATATGACTAGTAAAAATAAATAAAGGAAATAGTTTGATTGCCCACAAAATTTAAGAAAGAAAAAGAATTTCAAACTTGTAATTTAAAATAATACAATATCAATTAAATAAATATTTTAAAATTAAATTATTATTAAATACTAAATATTAAATATATCATTATTAGTGGCAGAATTTGAATAGATGCCAAGGTTAAGAATAAGAAAATGAAATTAATTATTTTTTCGAATAATTTAAAAGAATATTACTAGTAATTTTTATGAGAAGGTAAAATACAAATTCTTTTATGAATGGTGCTGAAAGTCAAAGAACCAAAACGGAAAATAGTGCCGCATCTACCATCAGTGACGGAAGCCTGTATGGGGCTTTGGGCCAACACTTTCCTGTTACAATGAAGTACTTTTGCGTATAACCATTCAAAAATAGTCTAATTATGCTTCATAACTATTATTTGGTGATAACGATTCGTAGCTACATGTTATATGGAGAGAGTGGCGAGCGAGACTGAGAGAGGCGAGCGAGAGAGGGCAGAGAGTGGGAGAAATGTGAATTGTATATTTATATTGGTTAGATAATTGTATATTATACATATGTATTTGTATATTCTGGCGAGCGAAATTGAGAGAGGGAGGTGAGAAGCGAGCAAGAGAGGACAACAATTTGTATAATTTGCATCCCGTTTGTATAATTCGCAGGTACGTTTGTATAATTCATGTGTTTTTTTATAATTAAGTAATATAAAGTCTGAAATTATACAAATATGATAAAACTCGAAATAACCAATTGATACAAACATAAACATATGAACTTTAAACAATTATACAAAATATATTATACAAATTACATTATATAAAATATATTATACAAAATCCGAAAACTACACGTTTATACAAACTTTAAAAAGTTATACACAAAAAGATTGAATGTATATGATGACAAAACTGAAAAACTAAAGGAAATCATCATCATATACAAATACATATCAATCAAAGAATTGTTAGTTGTGAATTATAGAAATGTGACAAATTATACATATACAAACGTGGCTAATTATACAAACTCGAAGTCAGTCCACGTAATTAATGGTTAATGTTAGTCGCGAGTGATAATTATAACAAACTATAACTATGATGAGTAATTAAATTGTATAAGTTTGCTTAACCGCATAATTTTCCCTTCAATGAATATGTTTTATTTTTATTAATTTATTTTTAAAAATAATTTAACTTTTTAAATTTATACCGATAATAAATTTTAGAAAAAAAATATTTTATTTTAAAAATTTTATATACCATCAAAGTGTATCACATGTAATAAAAATGGGGTAGTACGAAAGTAGTCAGTTCTCTTTAATCGAAGCAAGGAAGAAAAAGTCAAATTTTTTTTCGGGGTTTCATTCGGTGTTTGGTAGGGAGCTCGATTAAATTTGAATCACACATTCATTGTAAGATTTGTTTTGGAGACAACACTCTAGTTAAGGGTGAAAAAATTCAAACTATTCCACCGCGACATTGATACCATACCGAAATAAAAAAATTTGATACTCTAATTTGAGTATAATAGTATATGGTATGCGGACATCCCATTACCTCCCTGAAGTTGTCCCACATTTTCAAAAAGACACATTAACTATGCTGACGTCCCATTACCTGCCTAAACAATTTTGAACTTATATTATTACATCATTTTTCGATCAGTCCCAGATTGTTAAAAACAAGTGTTATCACGCACCAATCATTATGTGACACGTATTAATTTAATTTGAAATATATTTTTTTTCATTTTAAGTTTTTCTTTATTTCTCTTTACCCCTCTCTTACTTGTTGACTTATTTTAATTTTAATTTCATTTTAAATTCTAGTTCATCTTCTACCCTCACTTTCAAGCTATCCCTACCTCCATTTTCTTTCTTTCTTTCTTTTTCTTCATCTCCCACCTCATGTCAAGTTGAACCCCCCTCCTTCATTTTTTTATTTTTTTTCTTTACTATTTTTTAGACTTTGTTGAGTTCTAGATAACAAAACTTTTATTTTTTAAAGAAAAATCAAAATTTTGAAGGTATCATCAATTAATTTAATAATTTTGGAAAAATCAATGAATTTCCAAAAAATTGAAAAAGCTTAATTGAAATTATGATTAAAAAAAAGCTAAATGATACCTACTAATCATCTTGAAATCTAATGAGTTAGTCAAATTGTTCGAAATGTAAAAAAATATTTAGATATAATTTTAAAATTGAAGAGAGTTAAACTAATAGTAGTAAAAAAAAGGGAGGTGGAGTTGTGGTAAAAAGTGATATTGAAAGTGAGAAGCTTCAATGGAGATGACAGTGAATTTTGAAGAAGAAGGAAGAAAGAAAATGATAATGTAATACCCCGAAAACTAGTGAGCTAAACTAGAAAGTTCTAGAGCCTTGAGTTAGGGTTTTGGAGTTTGATATGAGGGATAGACTCATAAAATGACTTCCCGTACTTAGAATGAATGTTTTAGGGTTAGGACGTCAAGGTACGACCCCCCAATGACCAACCAAGGGTCCTTGAAGGGGACCCAAAACAGCCCCAAAAGTTGTCAAAAAGCAGCCTCCCACGAAGGGCATCTACGGCCAATAGATGGACCCACGCACCGTGGGTCAAGGCTGAAACTTCCCCTGCATGTTGAGCTGCAGACCTTCACCTACGAAGGTGCAACACGGTCAGTAGACGCACCCACGGTCCATGGGTGGAGGTCTCGTGAGTGGAAGCAGATTTTTAGTTTTTAGTTTTAAGTTAGGGGCTTGGGGGTTAATTGGTAATTAGTTAGGAGTTAAGTGAGGTCGGTTAGTTAGTTATTAAACCACATATATAAGCCTAATAGACCCCTAATTAAGTCATTTTTTTATATCTACAAAAGAACTCAACTCCCTCTCAAATATTTCTCTCTCTAAAACTCCATACAAGAAAAAGAAGAAGGTGAAGTCTAGGGTTCAAGGGGCTGCCTTTTCTCCTCAATTTCGTGGTGAATCTTCATAAGGTATGTTAGTGTCTTCATCTATGGGTTCTTCCACCCATAGATCCCCCTAGAGTTTCCCCAAATTTGTGAAGAAGAACCCCAATCTAAGTTAGGGTTTCTTCCAAAATGTGGGTTTAGTTAGGTATGATTCCAATTGGTTGGATAATACTTGTTTATGGTTAATTTAGTATTGATTCATGATAATATAATGATTTTACATGTTTTCCGGTTAACCCTAGTCTAATTGATGAATTTGAGTTATGTGGGTTTATGCCATGAAAGGTGAAATTGAAGGTTCAAAGGTAATCTTCTAGAATTGATGTTATGGATAGAAATTGTTCAAGAATATAAGCATGTAAATATGAATTGAACTAGATTTATGTATGAATGATAGATCATGATTAGTAGTGATTGAATTTGGGGTTTTATGATGAATATGATTAGAATTGCCTATGACTAAGGCTTATGACTAATATGTCTTGTGATCTAGATTAGTATGATGATTGTAGAGTAAAGCTTGAGAGTAGGGCTTGAAATCATAAATGTTGATCACTAGGGTTTCTAGAGTAAGTCTAATGTGAAGAGATATCTTGCATAGGATTGGTACACTAGAGGTTAGAGTTGTAGTGGAAGCTTTTACCCACATGACCTACCTAGTACTATATGAATGCATGTATATAGAATGTGAAAGGTCTTCTCACATAGGATGATTCTAGATTGAAAGGTTAATCAATTAAAATGAATCAAAGCATGTTAGATTAGAGTAGCTTGAAGTTGTAATATATGATCCCTTCATGTATAGCTTGACTTGGTAAGACAAGACCAAGATTGGTAGCTTAGGATGGAGGAACCATACTATCCTAAGGTTAGCTTGAGTTAGCATTATAGGATTTTCTCATAGTAGCTTGAGTTAGTGATAGTCATGGTAGCCTAGGGTTGAGGACACATACTCACCTAAGGATAGCTTGAACTTGCATTATAGAATGCCTTCATGGTAGCATGACTTGGTTAGGCCAAGAGCACTTCATGGTAGCTTAGGATAGAGAACTTATACTCTCCTAAGGATAGCTTAGGATTGAGAACTTATACTCTCCTAAGGGTAGCTTGCATTAGCATCATAGGGTGCTTGTATGGGTAGCATGACTTAGTTGATCTAAGACTATTTCATGATAGCTAGGATGGAAAACTTTTACCCTTCCTAGAGTAGTTGGACTTACATAATCAATATGTTACTATGATAGCTTGGTCTAGCTAATAGGGTGCTAGTCTTTGGTAGTCTAGAATGATAAATAGTAATCATTGAGTATGATAGCCTAAGGAAGTATTTAGTGTGAATGGTAGTATGGGATGCCATTCATGCATTGCACAAGTATGACTTGAAGCTACTTATGAAGTGTTCTCTTATATAGTGTAGACTTAGCTTGGGTTATTGCTATAGTTGCCTTCCATGATATGATTGACTAAAGGTGATAGTTCCCTTGTCTATATGAAGAAAGCTAAGAATGAGACCAAATGAATGGTAAGTATGCATATGGTGATCTCAAGGTTATGCTTAGTGTGAGTAGTATTATGGGATGCTATTCATGCATTGCACAAGTATGCTTTGAGGTTACTTAAGAGTATAGTACTCTTATGATATAAAAGCCTAAGACTTGACTATGCATGTAGACTATGATTAAGATGACCAAAAAGGGATACTTAGCTTGGGTGGCATTATGGGATGCTATTCATGCATTGCACAAGTATGCTTTGAGGTTACTTGAGAATAGTCCTTTTATGATATGATTGACTAAGAGTTGAGTAAGGCTTATATGATGCTTATGTTGGAGACTTTACTTATGACTATGATATTGCCTCTTATGCTTATAGTTGATGTTTCATGAAGTATTTCTTATGTTTATGGATTATGTCGTATATTGACTAACCCTTGTGTTATGCTCTTATGATGTTATGCTAGCTAACATATTTAGTACATTTTGTACTAACTCATACTTTGCCTACATTCTAATCAAATGTAGGGTTTGGAGATTGAGTTCCATTCTTGAGGCTAAGTTTCTAAGGAGCAAAAGAGTTGAAGATTTGGTGAGTCCTCATAGCCTCGAGGACAAAACCCACTATTTCCCTTTATGTCTTTTATTTTCATGTTGAGACTATTGTATGGGCTATGTCCCAAGAGTTTTTATTCTAAAGTTGTATTAGATGGTTTGAGACAAAAGTATAGTAAAGACTTCAGCTTGCTTTTATGAAAAGACTTCGATTGTATGGATAAAGTTTTAAAATTCCGTACTTTTCTATTATCTTATGTTATGATATGCTAATGGCTTGTATGAGACCCCTTCGGGGTCAAGTACGCCAAGAGTTTTTATTCTAAAGTTGTATTAGATGGTTTGAGATAAAAGTATAGTAAAGACTTTCGCTTGCTTTTATGAAAAGACTTCGATTGTATGGATAAAGTTTCAAAATTCCGTACTTTTCTATTATCTTATGTTATGATATGCTAATGGCTTGTATGAGACCCCTTCGGGGTCAAGTACGCCATGTTACATCTAGTGTGTACCCCTGGGTCGTGACAAACTTGGTATAAGAGCACAAGGTTTAGAATGGTTCTAGGATTGTCTCAAACCACGTCTAGTAGAGTCTTGTTCATAAATGTGAAGCGCGCCACATTTATGAATAGGAAGCTATTGGATGTTTAGGAAATCTCACTTCTTCATTCTCTAAGTCGTGCCATAGAGTCTGGCTCTAGTAGGTCTTTCTTCTAACATGTGCCCTATGGTTTTTTTCAGGGTATGGCTAATACAAGGTCAAATGCTAGGAGAGATGAGGAAGACAATGTGGAGCAAGAGGTTCTTCTCCAAGCTCCTCCCCAAGCTCCAAATGATCCTCTAGTTGAGAATGTCACTCTTGCGGAGTTTAGATCTTCTATGCAATTGTTGGCTCAAGCCTTGACGGTGCAAGTAATAGAGAAGTTGTAGCTCCGGCAAACCCAATAAGGGGGATGGCTGCTTCTAGAGTGAGAGAGCTTTTGAGGATGAACCCTTCAGAATATAGTGGCTCCAAAGTGGAAGAGGATCCAAATGGGTTCATAGAGGAGGTTTATAAGACAGTTGCTATCATGGGGGTAACTTCGATAGAGAAAGCGGAGCTAGCCGCTTACCAATTGAAAGACGTTGCCCAATTTGGTATGAACAATGGAAAGATGGTAGGCCGGTAGAAGCGGGTCCCATAGATTGGGAGGTGTTTAAGAAGGCATTTCTTGATAGGTTCTTTCCCTGAGAGTTGAGGGAAGCTAAGGTGGAAGAGTTTATCAACCTTAAGCAAGGTAGTATGAGTGTTAAGGAGTATTCATTGAAATTTTCTCTATTGTCTAAGTATGCTCCATCTATGGTAGCGAGTCCGAGGGATATGATGAGTAGGTATGAGATGGGTGTGTCAAAAGTGGTAGCAAAAGAATGTCGTACGACAATGCTCCATGATGATATGGATATCTCACGTCTTATGGTGTATGCTCAACAAATGGAGGAAGATAAACTTGAAGAGGAAAAATCTAGGGAGAAAAAGAGGCCTAGGATGGATAATGATAAGTCATTTCATGATGGGTCCGATGGACATGGTTGCTCTAGGAATCGACAAAAGTTTTCCAGACATGGCTCTTCTAATGCTCCTAAGTATAAGGATGAGAGGGTGTCTAACCCTAAGCCACCCGAATTTCCTAATGAGTCTTTATGGTCCCCTTGTACTAGGTGTGGTAAGAGACATGAGGGTAGGTGTTTGGCCAGTAGAGAAGGTTGCTTTAGTTGTGGTGAGAGTGACCACAAGATGAAAGATTGTCCAAAGGTAAAGGCTACAAAAAGAGAGGGTAAGAAAGTTGCCAATAGTGGTATAGATCTGGAGCCTCAAAAGAAGAATATGTTTTATGTTGTCCAATCTAAAGAAGATCAAGAATGACCTCCTTATGTTGCTACCGGTATGTGTTTTACGCTTTAGTAAATTCCAGATTTCTTGCCTCTTTGTGACTTGATATGTTGGACTTTGATGTTGTTTTTAGTATGAATGAGCTTCATTGTGCTTTTATGTGATAGTTGATGTTTAGAAAAGTTTGTATAGGCTTACTCCCAAGGGGGAGATGGTGTGCCTATCTAGCAAGGTTATTGTGTGTTTATGTATTGCCATGATTTCTTTATATGCATGTTCATGAAGAAGCTTAGGTCTTGATAGAAATGACTTATATGCATTGTTTTGCCTCATGTTGTAGTGCATTTGAGTAGAGTTGCATATAGACTTCATGAGATAAATTAATAAGCATGCCTTAATTTGAGTTGAAAGATTCCTCCTTGAAAATAATAATAATGCTTTTTGAGAGTAAATTGCATTTAGGCTCCATGAGTGTATGGTTGAGCATATTTTAGCTAGGAGATGTTAGTTCCTCCTTGAATATGAGTAGATATAGAATTTCATGCATTTTGGGTTGGTAGATGTAGTTCCTACTCCCTTGTGTTGCATTGAATATGTTTAGCTTGGAATTGAAGTTTTCTTCCTTGGTTGTGTGCATTTAGATGTGTTGCATGCATGATGGGCTGCTAGTCTAGAGTTGAGACCTTAAGAAGTTTTTAGAATCGCCATTCGAGGACGAATGATCCCAAGGGGGAGATATTGTAATACCCTGAAAACTAGTGAGCTAAACTAGAAAGTTCTAGAGCCTTAAGTTAGGGTTTTGGAGTTTGATATGAGGGATAGACTCGTAAAATGACTTTCCGTACTTAGAATGAGGGTTTTAAGGTTAGGACGTCAAGGTACGACCCCCCAAGGACCAACCAAGGGTCCTTCAGGGGGACCCAAAACAACCTCAAAAGATGTCAAAAAGCATCCTCCCACGAAGGGAATCTACGACCAGTAGATGGACCCACGCCCCGTGGGAAGGGGTCGTGGGTCAAGGATGAAGCTTCCCCTGCATGTTGAGCTGTAGACCTACACCTATGAAGGTGCAGCACGGTCAGTAGACCCACCCACGGTCCGTGGGTGGAGGTCTTGTGAGTGGAAGCAGATTTTTAGTTTTTAGTTTTAAGTTAGGGGTTTGGGGTTAATTGGTAATTAGTTAGGGGTTAAGTGAGGTCGGTTAGTTAGTTATTAAACCACCTATATAAGCCTAATAGACCCCTAATTAAGTCATTTTTTTAGATCCACAAAAGAATCCAACTCCCTCTCAAATATTTCTCTCTCTAAAACTCCATACAAGAAGAATAAGAAGGTGAAGTCTAGGATTCAAGGGCTGCCTTTTCTCCTCAATTTCGTGGTGAATCTTCATAAGGTATGTTAGTTTCTTCATCTATGGGTTCTTCCACCCATAGAGCCCCCTAGATTTTCCCCCAATTTGTGAAGAAGAACCCTAATCTAAGCTAGGGTTTCTTCCAAAATGTGGGTTTAGTTAGGTATGATTCCAATTGGTTGGATAATACTTGTTTATGGTTAATTTAGCATTGATTCATGATAATATGATGATTTTACATATTTTTCATGGTTAATCCTAGTCTAATTGATGAATTTGAGTTATGTGGGTTTATGCCATGAAAGGTGAAATTGAAGGTTCAAAGGTAATCTTCTAGAATTGATGTTATGAATAGAAATTGTTCAAGAATATAAGCATGAATTGAACTAGATTTATGTATGAATGATAGATCATGATTAGTAGTGATTGAATTTGGGGTTTTATGATGAAATATGATTAGAATTTCCTATGACTAAGACTTGTGACTAATATGTCTTGTGATCTAGATTAATATGATGATTGTAGAGTAAAGCTTGAGAGTAGGGCTTGAAATCATAAATGTTGATCACTAGGGCTTCTAGAGTATATCTAATGTGAAGAGATAGCTTGCATAGGATTGGTACACTAGAGGTTAGAGTTGGAGTGGAAGCTTTTACCCACATGACCTACCTAGTACTATATGAATGCATGTATATAGAATGTGAAAGGTCTTCTCACATAGGATGATTCTATATTGAAAGGTTAATCAATTAAAATGAATCAAAGCATGTTAGATTAGAATAGCTTGAAGTTGTGACACATGATCCCTTCATGTATAGCTTGACTTGGTAAGACAAGACCAAGATTGGTAGGCTAGGATGGAGGAACCATACTCTCCTAAGGTTATCTTGAGTTAGCATTGTAGGATGCTCTCATGGTAGCTTGAGTTAGTGATAGTCATGGTAGCCTAGGGTTGAGGACACATACTCTCCTAAGGATAACTTGAACTTGCATTATAGAATGCCTTCATGGTAGCATGACTTGGTTAGGTCATGACCACTTCATGGTAGCTTAGGATAGAGGACTTATACTCTCCTAAGGATAGCTTAGGATTGAGAACTTATACTCTCCTAAGGGTAGCTTGCATTAGCATCATAGGGTGCTTGTATGGGTAGCATGACTTAGTTGATCTAAGACTAATTCATGGTAGCTAGGATGGAACACTTGTACCCTTCCTAGAGTAGTTGGACTTACATAATCAATATGTTCCTATGATAGCTTGGTCTAGCCAATAGGGTGCTAGTCTTTGGTAGTCTAGAATGATAAATAGTAATCATTGAGTATGATAGTCTAAGGAAGTACTTAGTGTGATTGGTAGTATGGGATGCCATTCATGCATTGCACAAGTATGACTTGAAGCTACTGATAAAGTGTTCTCTTATATAGTGTAGACTTAGCTTGGGTTGTTGCTATAGTGGCCTTCCATGATATGAATGACTAAAGCTGATAGTTCCCTTGTCTATATGAAGAAAGCTAAGAATGAGACCAAATGAATGGTAAGTATGCATATGGCAATCTCAAGGTTATGCTTAGTGTGAGTAGTATTATGGAATGTTATTCATGCATTGGACAAGTATGCTTTGAGGTTAATTAGGAGTATAGTACTCTTATGATATAAAAGCCTAAGACTTGACTATGAATGTAGACTATGATTAAGATGACCAAAAAGGGATAACTTAGCTTGGGTGGTATTATGGGATGCTATTCATGCATTGCACAAGTATGCTTTGAGGTTACTTGAGAATAGTCCTTTTATGATATGATTGACTAATAGTTGAGTAAGGCTTATATGATGCTTATGTTGGTGACTTTACTTATGACTATGATATTGCCTCTTATGCTTATAGTTGATGTTTCATGAAGTATTTCTTATGTTTATGGATTATGTCGTATATTGACTAACCCTTGTGTTATGCTCTTATGATGTTATGCTAGCTAACATATTTAGTACATTTTGTACTAACGCATACTTTGCCTACATTCTAATCAAATGTAGGGTTTGGAGATTGAGTTCCATTCTTGAGGCTAAGTTTCTAAGGAGCAAAAGAGTTGAAGATTTGGTGAGTCCTCATAGCCTCGAGGACAAAACCCACTATTTCCCTTTATGTCTTTTATTTTCATGTTGAGACTATTGTATGGGCTATGTCCCAAGAGTTTTTATTCTAAAGTTGTATTAGATGGTTTGAGACAAAAGTATAGTAAAGACTTCAGCTTGCTTTTAAGAAAAGACTTTGATTGTATGGATAAAGTTTTAAAATTTCTGTATTTTTCTATTATCTTATGTTATGATATGCTAAGGGCTTGTATGAAACCCCTTCGGGGTCAAGTACGCCATGTTACATCTAGGGTGTACCCCTGGGTCGTGACAGAAAAAATAATAAGGAAAAGAAGTTAAAATATTAAGAAAAATAAGAAAATATATTTTATAGTAAAATACTTGTAAAAATAAAATTATATTCATTATTTTAGTTTGTTCACGCTCTTTCAGCGAGTGCATACATTTTCTATGTCAGGTGGACAAAATATGATGTAATAATATCAGTTCAAGATTGTTTAGGGGGGTAATAGGACGCTTGTATAGGTAAGGTGTCTTTTTGAAACTTTGAAACAACTTCAGGTGTCACTTTATGTCTTTTCTCAAAAAAAAAAAAATTGATATTCGTTATGTGGTACTTTGGTATTTATTAAAAAAAATACTGAAATACAAATAATGTACCAAGGTATTTAGTTACCTATAAAATTTATATATATTATTATACTATATACTAGCAATATTAGTGCTTAACTAATTATTTAGACGTTGCACTTTAGCTACTTTATCTTAATTAATTGAAATGCCTTTTTTAGGTGATTAATTAACAAGGGAATTCTTTGTAACCAAAATTAAATAACGCTATCACGTTCAAGGTAACATTATTGATGAGTTAAGATTTTATAAACCGTATTAATGCATTATTTCTTTAAAAAAAATGAAGCTATTTTCATCACTCTTTATATCTTTTGGATAAATATATCGGTTCAAGAACCTTAATCATCATTACGCTAATTTAATGTTCTATTTCGTTCAAAGTTAAGTGGAAAATCACAACATTCATTTATTTGTTGTGATGGATGGATTATTTATTAAAAATAAGTTAGATCAGTACACTAAGCTCTTACTATGCACTGAATTCGGAAAGTGATCGAATTACAAGGGTCTATGGTACAAAGTCTTACCCTTCATTTTTACAAGATATTGTTTTTACGACTCAAATCAGTGACCTCCTGATCACATGAGAACAACTTTACCTTCTGAGTTATATGTACAACATTATAAAAATACACTTTAACATAGTTCAAATTTTATTATATAACCAATTAATGATTGTGATGAAGATCTATCTATAATTACATTACATATGACCTGATTATGCAAATTATATGATTGATTCGTAATATTTCCACAATTCAGCTCATTGGGAAAACACCATTGGTGTATCTTAACAAAGTGAGTGAAGGATGTGGTGCTTATATTGCTGTTAAACAAGAAATACTTCTAGTATCAAAGATAGGTAAATTATTTGGGAATTTATTTTCTTTCATTTTTACTTCTTGTGATTTTTTTTCTAAATATGAAGTGGACGTTTGGACCTGTTTCATTTCGAAATTTGAAAAAAGTTTTTCCTTTTCCACCAGACCAGCATTTGCTATGGTCAATGATGCAGAAAAGAAAGGATTAATCAACCCTGGAAAAGTAAGTAAACATGGCTCTTTCTTAAGAGGTGTACGAAAATCTTAAAAGACAGATAATATATATGAACGAGATACAAGTTGCATAGATTTTGTGCATGTCTTATGTATATTATGGATGATATGCAGACAACACTAATCGAGCCAACGTCAGGGAATATGGGAATAAGTATGGCATTTATGGCTGCCACAAAATGATTTTGACAATGCCATCCTACACAAGCTTGGAGAGGAGGGTAACCATGAGAGCATTTGGAGCTGATTTAGTGATCACTGATCCAACTAAAGAATGGGAGGAACTATTAATAAAGCTTATGATCTTTTGGAATCTACACCTAATGCTTATATGCTTCAACAATTCTCCAATTCAGCTAATATTCAAGTAAGTAATTTTACATCTTCATTTTGCTCCCTCCCCCATCCCCTCATCTATCACTAGACTTTCCATTATAGGAAAATGTCCAAGTTTATCCTTATATTGTATTTTATGATATGTTATTCTTCTATTATTATTTCATATTTTTAGAGTAGGTTAGACTCCCACATTGGTTAGGGAATGAACTGGTCCCTCATAAGCTAGTTTTTGGGTCTGAGTTAGGTTCAAGTGTCATGTTTTTCATGGTATTAGAATAAGGTTCATTCCCAGTTTGGGCTCGCGATCTACACTCTAGTTGGGCCTGAGCGTGGGGGAGGGGGGTTAGAGTCTGACATTGGTTGGAGAATGAATTGATGGTCTGCTTATATGGACTTGAACGATCCTACCCTCATAAAGTAGATTTTGGGGTTGAGTTAGGCCAAGTGTCTTATCTTTGTCGTTAGCAAATTATCTCGCAGTTGTCCTTGACCTCGACGGCTCAAATGCATGCCCTCTACTCTTACCCTTTGGTTAGGTTCTACGGGAAGCTCCTTCTGAGTCAAGGGCAAGTAAGAGATGATTAATGCGATGGTGGAGCCAGGATTAATTTTCACCAAGGAGATTCAAGAATTTAAATAAGTAAATACATGAGGAAGCCAAAGGTATTCAACATTAGTATATAAATACATTAAAAAAAAAATTGACTTACCTACGTAGAGTAATTTTTCAATGATTGAGTGTCAATTGACTCCCTTCGACAAGGGTTGGTCCCACTATGAATGACCTGAAAGTACAAAGAAGATTACAATTACGGTGTTTCATAAAGTGGATCGGAGGGGGAATTTTTAATTCTTTTCCGTTACATCGAAAACAAATATTCAACATTGACATTGGACACAGGTTCATTTTGAGATTACTGGCCCTGAAATTTGGGAAGATACTCAAGGTAATGTTGACATCTTTGCCATGGGAATAGGAAGTGGAGGCAGTCTGTGGTGTTGGACAGTATCTGAAATCGAAAAATCCTAATGTCAAGGTATTTTCCTGCCAATCAATATATTCTGTGATTGTGAGCTTAATGTGTATACAACATAACATCATCGCTCTTACTAGATATATGGAATTGAGCAATTGAGAAAATAACATCATATTTTCTCCTGTCCTACTAGATATATGGAATTGAGCAATGTATTGAATGGTGGAAAACCAGGTAATTAGCTTTACTTTCTATCATTACTATAGAACTAAAAAAGTCATCGCAAATAACATGTCTCTTTCTTTTTTTCATTTGTTGTGGCATATGAGTAGAATTTGTTCTACATAGATTTCTGAACGTCGATACTGTATACAGGTCCTCATGAAATAACTGGCAATGGGGTTGGATTCAAGCCGGATATCCTTGACATCGATGTAATGGAAGAAGTTCTGATGGTATGCTGAGTTCTTAATTTCATTTCTCTTGCAGAGCACACGAAAATATTGACCTCCGGATGTAGTTTTTTTAAATTTCATAAATATAAAATGCATCATCCAGGGATTGAACCCCTATCTTTAGGGTGGTAGTATACATTTCTACCACTAAACTATTGGTGCTTGTTTCTTGCATAGCACAAGAATTATGTGATTGCAGAGTTTTGTTTAAGAACTACAACCAAAGGCGTATGGCGTGGACTATCTCTAGGTTCAACTGAATCCAATATTTTCGATACAATTAGTCTTTTTTTTTTTGCTACAATTAGTCATTTTTGGCAATTAATGCATGAATTATGTTTGTTCTGTTGCAGGTTTCGAGTGAAGAATCGGTAAACATGGCTAGGGAGTTTGCATTGAAGGAAGGCCTTATGGTAAAAATTTTAAATAGATGGAGTTTCAGATATTTCACTCTCTCATCTTAGATCTATTTTCCATTATTAAAATGGCATTATATGAATAGTACAAGTAGATGAGCTTATATAGAACGAAATATTGTTCAGTAAGGATTCATATATCCAACCCCAACTTATTTTTAATCATACGACAAACATTATGTTGTATAGGTTGGTATATCATCAGGAGCAAATACAGTAGCCGCGCTTAGACTCGCCAACAGACCAGAAAACAAAGGAAAACTCATAGTGGTATGAGTATATATATGTTAGTTGACTCTCAATTTTCTTATGTTAATTAGTTGTGTTGAATTTTTTGGTTTTGGAATTTCAGATAAAACATCCAAGTTTTGGAGAGAGGTACTTGACATCTGTTCTGTATGAAGATCTCAGGAAAGAGGCATAGAACATGCAACCTGTATCAGTTGATTAATGTTCTATTATTATAGTGATAGTAGTAGTTAAACTAGTACAAGAAAAAAAAATTGTACTACATTTTCTGAAATAATGTTTATGCTTTAAGTAATAATGGAAATTTATCCTTTTTGAAATCCGGCTTATGCTCATATTGGTGATGACATGGTAAAATGTAAGGTATATGTTTATCTGAAAAATGGTACAAATAGATTTATTAATGTGGTTTAAGGACGTGTGAGTTAGATTGATTTTGAGAACGAAACAATAATGAAATGAAATACTTCAATCTCTCAATGAGTTCTCCATGATACCATTATCGTATATCTATTTACTGACATGATATCATGAAGGACTGCTTCAATCCTTCAACGATACCAATCTTCTAGTATACCATATACTCAGTGACGGACCGAGAATTTTGTTCAAGTTACAAAGAACCATGACAAAAGTCAATAATAATAATTATCATTTTTTTATGGAAGAAAAGATAAGTGTTTCATATTGGACAACCAACAAGAGAATCTCTTATAGAACACAACTCTCTAACAACCTCCTTCATGTTTTTTCTTTTACTTGAATCATCCATTGAACAAACAATTTCAACTCCAAATAAGGAGATTATACCCTCCACCATTTTTTGCCTTCTCATGAATCTTGGAATTCGAGACCTCTCTCTGCTTATTTCTTCCTCTTCCAAATTAAGAACTGGATCTACTATCTCAAGTGCTCCATCAGGCATCGCATTCCTAACAAAATCATGAAGGCTTAAATCGCCGCCAAACATATCGTCTGTTGGCCTTTTCCCGGTTAACATTTCAAGTAAGACGATACCAAAACTATACACATCACCTTGCGTTGATGGCTCGGTTCCCATACCATACTCTGCAATGAAAATATATCACAAAAATAGACTACTTTTAGAGGATTCAACACATACCAATAGACATTTGCAAAGAGTCAGACACTACAACAAACATTTAGCAGCAACGACAATATTTATTGCTGCAAAAAAATATAGCGGCAAGTGAGTTAGTGTCATTGCATCCAGAGTCACTCAAGTCTTTAGAGGCATTTATAAGAGTGAAATTTACCTGGAGCTATGTAGCCAATAGATCCTTTAAAAGTTGAAGAGCTTGTCTGAATTCTACAAGTGGTTTCATCAGTAAGATGTAGGAATCTTGCCAATCCAAAATCCCCAACATGGGCAACCAATCCATTGTCAAGGAGAATATTGCTTGGTTTGAGATCACAATGAACTATTGATATTAGACAATCATTATGAAGATAACAAATTGCACTAGCAACATCAATAGCAATATTCATCCTTTGTAGAAATCCCAACCTTCTTGGTTGAACATTTGGTCTTGAATTATCTGGATGCAACCAGTCCTCCAAACTTCCGTTGGCCATAAACTCGTAAACCAATGCATTGAATTCGTAGCCATGATAATCAACACCAGAACATGCAGTAAGTAGCTTAACTAAATTCTGACGTCTAACATTTCTCAAGGCCTCACATTCTGCTATGAAACTTTTGATAGCTCCATATCGTAAAAGATTCAATACTTTTATAGCAATCTGTTTCTAAAATTCCCTTATAAACATATCCATAACTCCCAACACCGATCAAGTTGCTCGTAGAAAACCCGTTGGTAACTTTGAGAATACTTTGATAGGACATAGCTATGAGTTGATTTAGATTGTTATCTAATGAAGGAAATTTTCTTTTGGACCTTCGGAATCGATAGAAGAAAAAAGCACAAACCATAACAACTAGCCCCAAAATTCCCAATGTTACTGAAACAACAAGCTTAAAGTTTATCTTCTTTGAATGACTGAGGCTGCAATTGGGAAGTTTCAAGCCAGGTACACCACCACAGTTTCTAGGATTTCCAATGAAAGAATCTACACTCGCATTCTCAAAGATGCCTCGTTGTGGAAGGGCACCTTAAAAATCATTAAACGACAAGTTTAAGAAATGCAAGGCAAATCCTTCCAAGTACTTTGGAACCATACCTGACAACTTATTACGCGAAAGATCTAAAACTTGAAGAATCTTTAGTGAATTGAAAGTAGAAGGAATGATCCCGCGAAATAAATTCCTTTTCATTGTTAAATTAACAATAGCCACACAACTCCCAAGTGTACTAGGAACTTCACCAGTGAGATTATTCTAAGAGACATCGAATGAAAAGAGATTTTTCAGGCTACCTATTTCTTTGGGAAGGACGCCAATCAAGTTGTTACTAGAAAGGTTTAGAAAAACTTAGGAAGAAATGAGACAAATTTCTTTAGGTATCGAACCGACTAAAACGTTTTGGTTCAGGTTAAGATGCAACAAATTTTGACATTTTCCAACACTTAAAGGTATTCTACCTCTAAGATTGGTATGATCAAGATTGAACTCGGTTAGAAGGCTCAGATTTGCAATGGAAGAGGGTATACTACCTGAGACTTTGTTTTGGGACAGATATAAATATCGTAGCTTATAAAGCTTCCCAATAGCCGGAGGGATGATACCTATGAGTTGGTTTCCGCTCAGCCTAAGCTCTTCCAAGTTGGCGAATTTCCCAATCTCTATCGGGATATGCCCTGTAAGCCGATTGCTTGACAAGTCTACATGTACCAGATTACTCGAGAGGTTCCTGAAAAACTCATGAAATGTCCCTCCAAACGCGTTGTTTTGCAGATACAACCAGTTCAGGTTAGTTGCATTTGTTAAGGAGGACATGAGGGTCAAGTCATTATCATATTTGTCACTCCAAAACTGATTATTATCCATGCTTAAAATATAAAAATTATGCAACTTATCAAACCTAGGAACACGTCCTCCTAAGTTATTTTTGCCAACAATAAGGTACGCGAGTTCTGAGAGGTTGAAAAGTGAATAAGGAAGCGATCCACTGAATTGATTCTCACTAATGCTGAGACACTCCAGGTTAGGAAGGTTGATCCCTAAATCCCGAGGCAGAGTACCTTCGAGTTTGTTAACTGACCCATCAATGACTTTCAAGGAGGTAAGATTAAATAGTGAGCTCGGAATTCTACCAGATAACCTATTAAAGTCTGCATCAAATATTTCCAAACTTTTCAGTTTCCCAAACTCATCGGGTATTTTACCCTCGAGATCATTATCCAAGAGGTACATTTCTAATAGACTTGAAAAGTTACCATAAGATTTCGGGATTTCACCAATGAGCTTGTTGTAACTGAAATTGAAATATTTGAGTTTGGGAAGAAATCCAAGCTCCTTTGGAAGCATACCTACAAGATTGTTCGTGTACGCCCATAACTCAACGAGGTTACTACAAGACGATAGATTGACAGGAATTTCACCATGTAATGAATTGTTTTGCAAATATAGATGGCGTAATCTTGTCAAACGGCCTAGTTCAGGCGGGATATTTCTAGAAATGGTATTGTTTTCAATGTCTAGTCGTATGAGGAAGCTCAAATTTCCAACAAAAGGGGATAACACACCGGCGAGCTTATTGTCAAGAAGGTTTAGTTCAGTGACTCGTTGATTTTGCGTTCACATACCACACCACGCCATTGACATAAAGGAACAGCCTCATTCCATGTAATCAAAGAATCAAAGGGATCAAGTATTTCATTCTTGATGGCAAAGAGTGCTTCAATACCTGTCATATTATCTTATTTTGAGGGTGAACCAAGTGTGAAGAGAAATAGGAGAAGAAAGAGCTTGTCAAGATAATAGGCCATGGTTAAGTACTGCTCTATTTTTGACTGAATACAACTTCTACAATGGAGCATGTATATATGTAAGATAATAAGTGAACGTCTTACGCATACTTATGATTTGAAGGTTATGGGTTTTATATCGATATCTCAAGTCAGTAACTATTAAAGAATAGCAAAAGTCCCACGTTGGTGGTTAATGAAATGTGTGGACCTCCTATAAGGCTTGAGCAATCCTCCTCCCTTTGAGCTAGTTTTTAGGGTGTAAGTTAGGTCTAAGACCTAATTTAACATGGTATCAAAGCAGGGCCATCTCATCCAATGTTGGGGCACAAAAAAAAAATTGTCTCTGCACCAGATGTTAAGCACTGGGCATGAAGTGGTGTTAAAGAATGACAAAAGTCTCACATTGGTGGTTAATGAATTGGGTGGACTCCTTATAAGGCTTGAACAATCCTCCTCCCTTTGAGCTAACTTTTGGGGTGTGAGTTAGGTCTAAGACCTAATGTAACAATAACATAGTGAAATTTAGTTATTTCTTAGATCATCTCCAACTCACCTCTATTTTAGTCTTTATTTTCTATATATGGAGAGTAAAATAGAGAATGAGTTCTCCAACCGCTCTCTAATTCACTTTCTATTCTCTATTTATACAGAGGTGAATAGTAGTTCTCCAAATTTGGAGAACTATTATTCATACTCTTTATTTCACTTTTGATTATTTTATTATTATTTATATTAAATAATATTTATAATTAACATATTATAAATCATATAAGACCATTAATTTAATCTCTAATATTCATAATTTTTTTTAATGTATATAACATTTTATAAAATATATTATTTAATATATACTACTTTCATTCCGAATTAATAATATTTCAATTTTTTTTAATCATTTCAAATATATAAGTTAAAAGTATTATTAGTTTTCAGTATAAGAATACACAAAATTTAAATGATAAGATGAAAATTTTATTTAAAAATACAATACATAACATAATAGTAGTTTTATTAGGGTGGCAATAGGGCGGGTTGAGTTAAATTTGGACGGGTCAAAATGGATCAAGACCCAACCCAACCCAAATTTGTTTGGGCCAAAATAGGTTGGGTCAAAACAGGTTAGGTAACAAATTAGTTACGGGTCATAACCAAACCAGCCCAATTTTTATTAAGTTTTAATAACTTTATTTGTTATTTATAAGCTTTTATTACCTAATAAAATTATTTTTCTTTATTATAACTATATATAACATATAAATTCAAAAATAAGTTTTTAATAATATTTTGACAAGATTTCTCAAAAATCAATTTGGGTTAATCCAATTTTTAATGGGTTAAAATGGATTGGGTTGAGATAGGTTGAGCTAAGAAATAAGCGGATCAATAACCAACCCAAACCTAAATGGGTTGGGGCGAGTTGAACGAGTTGTACTTGATTTTACCACCCCTAATTTATATACAGGAAAACAATACAATACATAACATAATACTTTAAAAAAAACACAACAATAATTCAGTAATCCAGTGTCCTACATTTACTGATTTGTATGGAGGAAATTTTTTGACAACTGACTAGTCAGCAAAGACCATTTGTCAAACTACTTTGACAGGAATATCAAGCACCTGCTTTGAAGTTTCAATATATAAAGGCTTCAACAATTTTTTTGTTAGCCAAGCTAGGTGTCCTACATTTACTGATTTTGAGTTTTATGATTTTAACGGATAATAATTAAAATTTACATTTAATATTTATACATATATTTAATATATTTATTGATATAAATACATTATTATTTGAATAAAATCTACTGATTTCAACTTAATTCATGTGCGGGCTACTAGCTTTGCCCCAACTTCTCATACTTAATTATTGTATTTGCAAATCATTTGGAATTAGCAATAGTTAGTTAGGCAGTTAGCTAGTTTGTTGCGTAATATTGTTACTAGGTTATTAGGCATTAGCTATTGCATATATATATATACTAGATGAGATTGTCCGTGCAGAGCACATGCATAATTTTTATGCATTCTAGTGTCATTTTTCTTTCATATCCAAGAAATTGGAGCATGCATATCTTACATTTTATTGAGAGATCAATGAAATAGTAGTAGACACATAAATATTATCAATTGTACAATCACAAATATCAAATTTAATGTAATTGACGTGTGCTAGCGAGATATATCCCCTTCAGTATAGTTTCTTTGCTTCTTTCACTCTTGACTATTTACTCACACCACTGCAACAAAGGAACAAAAGGGCAATGAGATAATATGTTAGATGGAGCATAGTAAGCATACCTCAACAAACACTGCATATAAGGAGATGTAGTATAAATAAACTTCCCATCTGTCTAACTCAAGCATAGAAAATGCAGCAACAACAAAAAGTCTAGCTTCTTTCTTAACAGTAATTGCACTCACAAAAGGCGAAATGCTCTGGAAGGAGTTGTTTTCAATTACCACAAAAGAGGTCTGTACCACATTTTCTTTAGCATAAACGGATTCAAATGCACCCAACACATAATAAACTTAAAGAGATATATTCAATAACTAATTAGCACAAATAGGTAACCATGATCATCACATGAAAAATCACCCTCAAAAGAAATAAATCACTATCTGACATCCTTCGACATTTCTTCATTGTTGAAAGAACATTATATATTAAATACCTCAATGCCACGGTTCAAAATACTGTTCTACCAAAAATATAAGGAAGTATGCTTATAATGTGATTGTTCCGCACTATTTGTAAAAACTAAATAAACCTTTTCATGCTAACATCCATATTTTCAATGAAATATTTAATCTTACTTAAAGTGGCTATACTTTCTTTTAACAAATCTGATCATTCAGTATGCAGAGCTTATAGTCCAAAGTTCTTTAGTTCCTTTATATTAATACATAAATTTCACCTAGCTGAAGCATGAGTTACACTACTGGTATCAACATGTTAGTTTTCCGTCAAATTCCAATTTCTAGAGGATAGTTTAGTCATTGCCATTAATTGCCCTATTCTCAATATTGCTCCACCTGAATTTTATTGCCACCGCATTGTTACATGTGGCTTTCATGCACCTCTTCTGATCTTTTTTCTTCCTTTGCCTTGGCAATAAAATTCAAGAGTCTCGCCTCATCTTTGTTCTTCTCGAAGTACTCCTGCAATTTCCAGGTATTTCATAATTGCTATTTTCTGCTTGCTTTCAATTCTCCTTTCTCCATTCCTCTTTTCTTCTTTTTGCATTTGAACCATTTTCTATCTGGGAATCTGTTGTTGTAATAAGCAAAGGGGTAAAGAAGATATGAGAGTATTTTTGTTCTTCTTTGCGAAATTTGATTCTCAATTTTGGGAAAATCAATCTTTGATTTTGATTGTTCATAAATATTTTGTCTCAACATCTTTTCATCTTCAAGCTTCTACAAGTACTGCTGCAATTTTGAGGTAATTCTTTGTTGTCTCTCTGTATTCCTCTTCATTGTTCTTTTTAGATTCTATTTCTAAAGTTTTCATTTTCATATGTTATTTTTCTTGATTTCTCTTGTGAGCTTCAATATGGGTTGATGTAGTTTGAATATGAGAAGAATAAAAAATGACATAATGAATATTCAAAGAACCATTAAAAAGCAGAAACAGATCAATAACAAACAAAATAAAGGGAACCAAACTTCAATATAATATGATGTTTATGGTTGCTTGAGGGAGATTTGGTAAGAAAGGTTGGAAAACTGATTTACAGACCCAACAAATTAAATCATGATATATTACTCATTTTAAGACCATTAAGTTTATAAAGAGCTGACTTAGTTTTTTGGATTGATCTTTCAGTTTAACGCCTACCTTTATTCTCTAAAATATGCTTTCATCTGCTAAAGCACTTTCCATCTTCAACAAGTGTTGTTGTAGGCTTTAAGGTATTTTTTTTAATTGTTCGTTAAGCCGCTTCGGAAGTTATTGAACTACTAAATCTGATTGTTTTTTTTTCAGGTTTCTGTCCGTGTTGTTGTGGTTAGTGTTCCTCGGTGCATTCAACCTCTTTAACAGTAAATTCACTTGTCTTCTTATAATTCACCATCTTCCTTTTATCCCTATGTTGGTATGAGGTCGGTCCAACCCAACACAAGACGGTCAGTCGATCATCCATTCATACAGGTCCTCCATCCGACTGAAAGTATGGATAACAAGACCACCTTCACAACTTCTATCCATAGTATTTACACTAATATGAGATCAACCGTAGTTCCCATTCTCCTTCGTTTCCTGAATTTATTTTTAAAAAGTCATGTTGCTTTAAATTTATAAGCATTCTAATTGTGAGGATTGATAGTTGCTTATGAAATCTTTAGCGACACTTCTTTGATCAACTCAACTACAATCAGACCTATCTCAACTACCATCATACCTATCTATAACAATATTTCACTAAGACGGTCAAATTTCTTTTGGAACCGGCCTTTTATATTACTAACAATATCTCACTATAGCGGCCAAAAATTATCCCAACAAACAATATTAACATGAGAAGCACCAGCAGAGACTTAAGAGCAACAAGAAGCAGTAGCCGGTGTTCGAACACAAATAGTCCTAAGTTGCCAAATTGTCACCTTATCAATATTCTAACCACATTTTAACCTTCAATGTATAATTGAATCGTACACTTTCGATCCCTTTATTTGTGAATAATCACAAATATAATATGGAGTAATTATTAATTGTTCCACTACTTAATACTCATACATCATGTCAAGTTGACATGTTACACCATATTTAACGAAACTATAGGACATATATAGTCAAATGTAACATGTTTTCTACGTAAAGGAACTAATAACATTCTTTTAAATTGATTGAAGAATAAATATATTGAGTCATATATCACAAAGACCAAAAGTAGAATTTATCAATTACTTTGCGATCAAAAGTGTTATTATTCCCTCACATTATGTAGGTTTGGATGGTTTATTTAACAAGAAAATATTTATCTACATGGTCGTGAGCCGAATTTTATCAGTAAATGAATTAGGTTAGAAATGTTGAAACTTCTGTCAAGAATATTCTGCTGAAAAGTCCATAGTTGATCACCAACATCGTTTTATTGATAGATCAAAGAATCGCCTGGACAAATTCTTAAAGATTAGATTACTACCTGCTTTTATAAAAAAAAATACATCAATCTATATCAATTTATCATGATTAAATCTAAGGTAAACTGTTCCAATTTAGGCACTAAATGTAAATGAAGTATTTTGTTAGATTGTCAATTTGTGGTAGTGCTCCTAGTTAATAAACTTGCATTTCATAAATTACACATAGAATACAATGTTTACCTCTCATATTAGTGTTAACAGCATTTTTAATCCCTCAATTATTAGTAAATTTTGATTTTAGTCCCTATAGTATTTCACTAACTACATTTTAACCTTCAATGTATAATTAAATGGCGCACTTTTGATCCTTTTACTTTTAAATATTCATAAATATACTATTATTATTATGCATGTTATATACCTCATTTGTGCTTATATTGTCATAATCTAAAATAGAAACTAGACCGAATAGCCAACAACAGAAGGCAAAAGAAAAATTAAGAAATACCCTGATGAGGTTTCTCATTTTTAAGGTAGACACTCAGATTTAAGGTATAAACATGATTTCTTTTTAGCAATAGTTAATGCTTGTGAGATGCTTTGGTATAAGTTATAAATCTTGTATTGATATATTGTGATATGTACCGACTGAGACGCTAATGAAATAAAATCAACTTTTTTCAAATAAGAAGTTACTAGTAGTTGTTGAGGTTCCTGCCTTTTCACTCAACATTTAAGACCATAATCCGAAACAACTTCATATTGATAAATATTGGGCCGTGCACGCACGGACAATTACCATCTAGTACATAATATATAGTGCCATATTCAACAACCACACAATCTTAGGGCTCAAAACACAACACTATCATATTGAATTCCCAAGCCAACAAGACGATTAGAATCATCCAATACTTGGTTATTGTAGAGTAACTTCAGTTGATGGAAAGGAATGCCCTCCTTTTCACAAATGGCTGCTTTAACATCTGCAACTGTGTCATCGGCCTCAACCATTAATTTAAAAGTTTTTCCACTAATCATATTGGAATTAATGGTTGAGTCTGAATGGCACGATTGGAGATGTTGAAGCGTTCATTCAAGAAAAGGAGGGCATTCCTTGTCATCGACTAAGGTTAATGTACAATAAACATGAAATTCTTATTGATTCTGATCGTCTTTCTAATTTTGGAATTCAGTATGATGATGTTCTACATATTTGCTTAAAATACTTGTATTTGAATACGAGATTATTAATTTGCATATTATGTAGGCTATTGTGTCCTTTTAATGAGAAGTTTCAAATACTTTTTTTGTTTTTCTGCTCCATCTTTCTTTCTCTGCATAAGATGTAACGGGTTAGCTAAAATTACTCGTTATCTTGGTTTGTTGGTTTAACATAATACTTCTTAAGTTTGAAAAATTAACAATTGTTTATAGTTTCAACTATATTACTTCATCAGTTAAGTCTATTCAAAACAGTTTTTGGTTTTATAATAGAGTACTTCAAGATTAATTCATGGGGAGAAAAAAATGTATGGCAAAGTTGAACATGAATAAGTAGGCGTTTGGCCATGCGATACCATATCACGATATGGAATCATGAGATGGAATCAGCATTTGGACATACGATTTCACGCTGATGGAATCATGAGATGGAATATCATATTCTCCTTGGGGCCCGTTTGGTTATGCGATATGATATCATGATATGGAATCATAATATTGAATTATGAGATGAAATTGAAGTTTTGTTTGGACATGCGATATGAAATTTTTGTGTTGTATATTTTCTCATAAACATAAGAATCCTATAAGTTGTAAAATTATTAAAATAGCCCCAATTGTTTATTCAATCTTACCAAATAAATAAAATTTATAAAATCGCATAATAAATTTTTATAAAGCTATTTGTTCTCCACTTAAGTAACTGTTTCATCTAACTTTAATTCATCAAACTTTAATTCAATAAAAAAATTGAACATAAATTGTAGTGTACTGGTCTTTAATATAATTCTCCCATATAGTACGGACAATTTCCTCACGTTGAATTTGCATTTCTCGATCATGTGACCGAGAAGACGAACCAACATTGTTACTTTGAGTTGTAATAAATACAAAGCGGTAGAAGTAATAAATTAGGTGTTGGAGTAAATGAAGAGAACAAATTTATTACTCAACAATCGATTGGTGCGAGTTAAAGTGACTATATGTTGGTGATAATGATAAATTTTATGTCGGTGAGAATAATAAATTTTAAAAAGTAATGATATAATTATAAATTTTATTTACATATGAAATAAATGGTTAGGTAGATATAAATGTGGAGTTGTTTTAACAAAATACAAACTTGTGGATCAATTTTTGTATTAAAAATATCTCAAATCATGATATGGAATTTCCATATCATGATTTTTGGAGAATATGGAATCACATCTCATGATATGGAATCATGAGATGGAATCAGCATAAAATCGCATGTCCAAACGCTGATTCCATCTCACGATTTCATATCGTGATATGGTATCCCATGGCCAAACGTCTACCAAGAATCATGATTTGGGAACTCCATATCATGATTTGAGATTTTTTAAATACAAAGTTAGCCCACAAGTTTATATTTTGTTAAAACAACCCCACATTTATATATTAATCATTTATTTCATATGTAAATAAAATTAATAATCACATCATTACTTTTTAAAATTTATTATTCTCACCAACATAAAATTTATTATTGCTTTAAATTTGGTGTATATAAATGATAAAGTAGGAATTGATTTGGTGAATATAAATAAGAACGGAGGGAGTAATACTTTTTTGGTTTTTCATAGTAAAAAAACTTCTCTTTCGGCTACATATGAAAATGTTTAAAACAATTTAATATGAAAAAGGACAAAATTGGTGATATATGTTTGATAATCACTACTTCAATATGTTTGATTTTAGCACGAAATTAATGCACTGAAAATGTGTAAATTGCACACAAGTGAAACAAGACATGAACCATATGATATTAACACACAAGTGAAAATTGTTATAACTTTATAGTGTTACATAATTATTAGCGAAAATACCAAAGGAGTGATGAAATATTTATGGTCTATGAGCATGAAAATATAGTTGCGAATGATATAGACCAACAAATGGCTCAAAGTAACATATTGGTTCGTCTTCTCGGTCATATGATCGACAAATACAAGTTCAACGTGGAAAGATTGTCCGTACTATGTGAGATGATTATATTAAATGCTACTACACTACAATTTATGTTCAATATTTTTTATTGAATTAAAGTTAGATGAAACAGTTAATTAATTGGAGAACAAATAGCTTTGTAATAATTTATTATGCGATTTTATAAATTTTTGTTTATTTGATAAGATTGATAAACAATTGGGGTTATTTTAATAGTTTTACAACTTATGAGGTTCTTGTATTTATGAGAAATATACAACACAAAAATTTTATATCGCATGTCCAAATAAAACTTCAACTTTATCTCATAATTTCATATTATGATATCATATCATGATTTTATATCATGATTTCATATTGCATGGCTAAACATGCAAGTCATTCAATCTACAAAATTAAAGTGATCGATGCAAAGAATTAAATAGAAATGTATTGCAGCGGGATGGCAAAATTAAATTTGTTAAAAATTAAAATTGAATTGTGAATCTCCATATATAATTTAAGTATGAAATAAGCAAATTGTGGACATATATGTTTTAATGGCAGCTACACTACACTGTCATCTGATTCAACCATTAACATAAATACAGTAAAATCTCATTAAATTAATATAGGTGAAATCATAAAATATTATTATTTTATAAAGATATTATTTAATCGATAAATTAATATTTATTAGTTTGAAGAGTGTTTTGAGATTTTTAATGAAGGTTAATTTTGATTACATCAAAATAATTGTATCTTACTAATTTATGTATAATATTTATTGAATTGACATAAAAAAAATTACTATACATAAAATATAATGAATACATCAAATAATTGTATCTTACTAAATTATGTATCATATTTATTGAATCATATAAAATATACATAAAGTACAATGTGAATGATTCATTGTAATATATATATGTATATTTTTAATGATTCATTGTAAAATAAATTCAAGAATTCAATGAGTTTGTTGTAAAATAAATTCAAGAATCCAATGATTCATTGTAAAATAAATTCATTATACATAATCCTCATTGTTTCTTAATAATCAAATTTTAGTCATTGTATCTTTACTAAAAACATTCAATGTATGACGATGAGAGAATAAACTATATAAGAAACATAGGAAATTTCTTGAAATCATATCTAAAAAATGGCTTCTCAGTTAAAATGTGTCAAAAAATCAACAATGACATATCAAATACGTAAAGTATTATGTGAGTACAAAAATATCATTCCATATGCACTCAAGAAGATTTGCAATCGTGGCAATACTAGAACTTTTGGATGCAATAAGAAAAGTTAGAGTTTAGCTTCAACTAGATTTAAATTTTAACAAAAAACAAAAATAATAGAATCATATTTCTCTAAATTGTGTTAGATATATTTGTACTTTTAGAGAATTATTAATTTATAATATCAATGGGACCATATATTTATATAGGGGTCTTCTGAAAATATATTATCTTATTATCTTATCGAAATTGATGATTTTTTTCATTGGCTCAAATCGAAATCGGAAAAAAAAATATTATCTTAAAGAAATTAGGGATAATTTCAGAGACCTCCCTCTAGGTTTTGCTCTATTACGCTAACTTCCCTTGTGGTTTATATCATTACGTATACCTCCCTTATTTTAATTTTCTTATAACCATTCTTTAAATCTATTTAAAATAAACATAAATAAAATAGAATACGACTAATTTATCATTTATCTAATGTTAAATTTATTTTATTATATAATTTATGAATATCTTTTTTTAATAAAGGAAAACTATTATAAATTTTAAACACTTTCTAGTCCTCTGAGTTTGGAACTGTGATACATACATAATTGAACCCTCGATAATTTTTTATAACATTATTTTTGTACCCACTAAAGAAAATGCCTGCAATTATTCTTTTCTTTTCATCTTTTTTCATATTGATGACTTCTTCATTCTAATCCCTCATGAACTCATGTAAATGGATCTTGATCATTATGGATATTCAATCACTTTGTAATTAAAATTTGATGAACTTCTTCCTCCGAGATTAATTTTGATGTGATTTCATCACTTTAATTAGTATGTGCTCTTGCGAGGAGAATTAAAAATAAAAAAGAAAGCGCAAGAATATACTGGAACACATTTTCTACTATATTTTTTTTTTAATAAGTATTTCTTTTAAGTTAATTAGATTTTGATTTTTTTTTAATCCTGCGAGTTGGCTTTCTCAGGCATAAAGTTTTGATAAATAAGATATTGATAAGATTAGATAATTAAAAGTAACATTTTAAAGGGGTAATTTAGTCGTATTTTATTTTATCTATATTTATTTTAAATAAATTTAAAGAATGGTTACAAGAAAATCAAAATAAGGGAGGTAAACGTAAAATCGTAAATCACAAAGAAAGTTAGCATAATAGAGCAAAACCTGAAGGGAGATCTCTGAAATTATCCCAAAAAATTATTAATTTACCAAATATTAATTTAGTGAGTTTTTACTGTACTTTAAATTCTGAACACCCATCATTTATAGTACTCTCCTCATATCCAAATTTCAGCCTCTCTCTCTCTTTTTTTTTTCCGAAAAGAAAGTAATTACTTAACCAAAATTACATTAACTATACTAATTCCTAATTTACATCCTACGTTTTTTCCAAGATAAAAGAAAGTAAATATTACTCCCTGCCCCCTCACCCACCCCCACCCCCTCCCCCAGTATTTGGACTTTAAGATTCAACTAAATAATCAATTAAAAGAATTATTATTTGACTACAATTGTGGAATAAATTAGAATCCTAAAACTAAAAACATAAGAATCTCCTAGGCCAATATTGTGTTAGACCTTTTTCAACGGACTAAATCTTGGATGAATTTGTTGTTGAGTTGGAGTTCGTATATATAATTTCAAATTATTTGTAATTTGTATTTGAGGCAGTAGGTATTTGGTGAAATAGCTGAGAATGCACTCAAATTAGATCGTGTATATAATTCCAAACTATGTGTAATTTGTATTTGAGGAAGTAAGTACTTGATGACAGTGGCGGATCCAGAATTTTAAGATTGTGGGTGCTCCCTTCCTTTCGCTATCAATCATAAAATATAAGTGCACAAATTTAATACTTGTCATAAAAAAGACAACAATCATATTTAAATATGATAGCGAAAAAAAAATCAATCAGAAAACTATAATAAAATTATTTTGGATAAAAGAAAAAGAAAGAAGGAAAAGTTTTTAAATAAGTTTTTGTTTAGGAAAAGTTGACAAAAGGGCAGTTTGTGAAAGAGAAATAATAATAATGAGCATAGAGAGAAAAACAAATAAAATAAAAAATCAAATTGAAATAAATAAGTAGAAAGAGGAGGAGTTGGATTTTGAACTAAAATAATGTTCTTAGAGGGAATCAAACCCTGGCAGAAGGCAAGTAAACAATCTTGAGCACCCATTTATAACCACCATACCACACAAACCAATTCATTTGTTTTCTCGATGTTCGCCTTTAACTTTTATACTATTCTATTTTAATTTCTATATAAATATATATAGTTCAATACGAAGTTAATGGGTGCTCAAGTACTTGAAAAGTACCATATGGATCCGCCCCTGCTTGGTGAAATAGCTGAGATGCACTCAAATTAGTTCTTGTATCACAATCACTGAAAAAAATATTTCTTATTGGTCCGTCTTTCACAAAGTAATAGAGTTTGTCTAGTGTTTCGATCTACTATTTTTTGAGTCTATTTTCTTGAATACAACTTGTACGGTTCTAAAATATGAGTTAATGTTTGAGTTTTTTTGGTGCAGCTTTACAAAACTAGGGAGGAAAAATACTTGCTTGACCTTCAGAGGTTTCAAGGTCCATGGTTCCCTTTTTTGGATCTCCATACTGCGCTCAGCTTCAAGTCCTTTTAGGTCTCTGAAATAAGGAGCTAAGTTGGAAGGCTATCAATGTTTTTTCAGTAAAGCTCGTGCTTGTACATAACTCTTATACCATCTCAGTTACTTACTGCATTTTGTCCGTTAACAAATTTCACCCTGCTTGATCAGAGGTGCCTAGCAACATTTTTTTGATTCACTATGCACTCCTGACCAAGCAGAGTGAATTTGTTATCAAACAAAATACAATAAGTAATTGAGATGATACACCAATTATATACAAGCACAAGTGGTTATGAAAAATTATTGATAGCCTTCTAAATTAGCTCCTTATTTTAGAGACCTCAAAGGGCTCAAAACTGAGCAAAAAAACCAGCACGAAAATACAAGAAGAGGAATTGTGGACCCTGAAGACTCTGAAGGTCAAGCATGTACTTTTCCTCCCTAGTTTTGCAAAGCTGCGCCAAAGGAACTCAAACATCAAATCATATTTCAGAATAATAAAAGCTATAATTAAGAAAATGGACTAAAAAATAGTAGATCCAAACACTAGAGAAACTCTATTGCTTTCTGAAAGACGGATCAATAAGGAATTTTTCTTTCGGTGGTGGTGGTATTTGGATCAATTCGTGTGCACCTCAGTTATTTCATCAGATACCTATTACCTTTTATCAATACAAATGTCAGACATTATTATCTACCAAATTTTTGGACAGATGTGATGAAATTGCCTGACGTTTCTTCCACTTAGTGTTACTTCTTCCCAAATCTTCCTCTGAGAAGAAGAAACACTTAATCCTCTTCAGACAAATCAATATATATATATTTTTGACAAATCAATAATTTTGTTCTTTTCTTTTGCCTTTAAATCTTTTGCATTTTGATGGTCAAACTTTAGCAATACAAGAATCACCATTATATAGAAATAGTAAGAAATGAAAATGTAAATAATTAATTCTTTCTACTTGAATTTGTTTTATTTAACAATTTTTCATTTTTCACCTGTCATTCTTATCATATATAATAACGTTGACCAATAAAAAGAGGAATCAACATTAATCATTTACTAAATAACAGTTGCAACTCAGATTTGGTTACCAAATTTTATCAAACATATCTTAGCATGATTAGCTTCTTATATAAGACAATTGTAGGGCCAATACATGTTAAATTTTACATATTGTCACGTCAGTATAATTTTTTTTTTTAACAAAAAGTAATTTCTATTTTATATTATATATTTTTAAAAAAAACACATTGTTTGGGGGTTTTCTTAGAAAAAAATTACCTATCACCAAGATTCAAAATGTTCAACAAATGTGAAAGGAAAAAAATAATTTTAAAATAGGAGAAACTTCTTATTCCTTTTTTGCCAACTTGACTTCTATTCTCTAGAGTTTGATGCCTAATATGTCAATTTATGTTGACTAATTAAGCAATTCCAATGCATACAAAAGGGTGGTGCATAGTAAGCACATAAGCAATAAAAGGATATTTGAACAAGAATGAGTTCTTTACTTTTGGAGATTGAACATGTATCCACTATGGTCTTGAAGCAAGGAAAAAAAACTCAAATTATTTTATTCTATAATTTTGATATTAAATGTTGATCTTGATAAGGAACTATATTTGAAGGGAAGCCTTGGCGTGACTAACTTAATAAAATTATTGTCACGTGATCAAAAGATCAGGGGCCAGACTCAATGCATAGCAAGAAATTAATTAATTAGTGCATCAATCTGTCCTCAACAAAAAAAATCGTCCTCGATTCATCTTGAAAGTAAATGAAGTTTAATACATATTCTATTAGACACATCATGTGTGATACAAATGATGTTTTGATCTATAATTTATGTATTATATTAAAGTTAGCTATTAATTTACATAACAAATGAGATATCATAATAGCAACATAATATTTTACGTCACATGTAAAAAATAAATTACTAAAAGTTAGCCAAGTTATACCAAAATCGAGATTATTGAGAAAATTTCAAAATATCTTAGTTTGATCATATTCGATAGAGTATAAAAAGACTGACATTGTGCAAATTTCTTAAATGATAGATCGAAACGAGCTATTATCATATGAAAAGTTATATAATATTTTATTATTTTAAATAAAAATAAATTTATATACTTTTTTTTAATACTATTTTCTCTTTAGGATACAATATGTTATAGTAATGAGAGATCTTTTATTATAGATAATATATCATACGTAAAAAATTCTTCCTTTGTCAACTTGACTTTTGTTCCTAGAGTTTGATAACTAATATATTAATTTATATCGACTAAAAAGCAATTACTAAGCTTCAGAAAAGGGTGGTGCGTAGTAAGCACATAATAAATATTAAAAGAATTAGTTTTTTACTTTTTGGAGATTTATCATGTATCCAATATGGTCTTCAAGAAAAGAAAAAAGAAAAAGTCTAATTATTTTATTCTATAATTTATTCGACATTAAATGTTGATTTTGGTAAGAAATAATATGCATCTAAAGATGTCGTCAATGAAGTGGATTGACCATCGTGATTTCTTTTCCTCTATCATAGTTTTAGCTGACATAGTTATCTGGTACCTGTTGTTGGTGGTAGGTGATAGATATCCCGTGAAATTTGTACACTAGTGATTTCTTTCCATCAGTCTTAATTTTGATGAAATAGTCAAGTTGCACGCAAACTGATCTGAACACCGTTGGCAGTTAGGTTTATGGAGTAATCGTTTAGTTGTTGCATTTGTTTAGGAGTCAAATAAGTTGTTTCCTAGTCTTCAGGAATTAGGAATAGTGGAGTCAATTTTTAGCTTCAGATTTTCTAGGAGATTAAACGTGCTATTTTGTTTATTAGTTTTTAATCTATTTAAGAGTCTTGTAACAAAGTGTTTTGCTAAGCTTCAACACTTGCAGAATCTTTTCTTCTCACTTTACTGTTGTTGATTTCTGTCATTTGGTATCCGAGCAAGAAGGTTTTTTCTTTTTTTTTGGAGTACTATTTGCAGCAGAAAAAGATGGCTTCTGAAAGCTTTGTTCGGTCCGCTATTCCACGCTTCGATGGTCATTACGACCATTGGAGCATGTTGATGCAGAACTTCCTTAGGTCCAAAGAGTTTTGGCCGGTTGTCAGTATTGGCGTGCAAGAACCAGCAACTGGTACTGGCTCGTCGGAAGCATAAAAAGCAGAGTTGGATAGCCTAAGGTTAAAGGATCTCAAAGCGAAGAATTACTTTTTTCAGGCGATTGATTGCTCAATACTGGAAATCATTCTTTGCAAAGATACTTCTAAACAAATATGATATTCCATGAAGAAGAAGTATCAAGGAACATCAAAGGCAAAACAAGTGCAGCTTCAAGCACTCCGTGGTGAGTTCGAGGCTCTGCGTATGCAAGTTGGTGAATCGGTAACATATTATTTCTCTAGGACGTTGTCTATCGCAAATAAAATGCAAATTCATGGCGAATGTTACCATTGTTGAGAAAATACTACGCTCAATGACGGCAAAGTTTAACTATATTGTTTGCTTAATTGAAGAATCCAAATATATTGACACTCTTTCGATTGACGAGTTGCAGGGCTCCTTGTAAGTTCATGAGAAGAAAATAAATTTGCAAGACAAGGATGAAGTAGAATTGAAGGCAGTGTCGTCTTTGAAAGGAACGAATCAGGTGAAAGCCAAACGGAAAGGAAAAAATTCGCACCATAAAAAGGAGAAGAGTAGTTCTGGCGATTCTTTGGAAAAGAAAAAAAGACGAGATAAGTCTCAAGTTGAATGCTATCGATGGCATCGATTTGGACACTATTGATCTGAGTGTCGTACCAATTTAAATATGAATCGTGGCGGCAGATCTAACTTTGCAGAGACAAAGGAAGATGGGGAAACCAAGGAAGAAGAAGAGGAAGTTTCACTTTTGATGGCATATACTTCCAACGAGAAAGTTTCCACTCATTTATGGTATCTTGATACTGGCTGCAGTAATCACATATGTGGGCAGAAAGAGGCATTCTTAAAGTTGGATGAAAGTTTTCAAGACACTGTGAGATTTTGAGATAATTCAGTGGTCTGTGCCATGGGTAAAGGTAAGGTACAAGTTTCAACAAAAAACAACTCTATTCATGTCATAGGTGAGGTGTTTTATGTCCTTGCATTGAGGACAAATTTATTGAGTGTTGGGCAACTTCAAGAAAAGGGATATGAACTTAATATCAAAGGTGGAGTTTGTAAGATACGAGATCCTCATTCGGGGTTAATCGCTCAGATCAGCATGTCATCAAATCGATTGTTTCCTTTATATCTTCAAAACTCCATAAAATCTTGTCTTTCTGCAAAAGTGAAAGAAGATGCCTGGAAGTGGCATTTTTGTTATGACATTTAAATTTTGCGAGCTTGAAGTTTTTAAAGCAAAACCAATTGGTGTTGGTTCTTCCAAAGCTTGAATCTCCAAATGAAGTATGTGAAGATTGTGTTGTTAGCAGGCAACACCGTGAACCATTTCCAGCAAGCAAGTCGTGGAGGGCAAAAAAGGTGCTAGAGTTGGTGCACTCGGATATCTGTGGTTCAATAAGTCCCACATCGAATGGAGGTAAACGCTATTTTATTAGCTTCATTGATGATTACACCAAAAATACATGGGTCTGTTTCTTAAAAGAAAAATCTGAAGCGCTTGAAACTTTTAAGAAATTTAAATTGCTTGCTGAAAATGAAGTTGGTTGTCAAGTTAAATGCTTGCGGATTGATCGGGGTGGCGAATACAACTCACAAGAATTTGTAGAATTTTGTGAGAAGCATGTAATTAAGAGGCAACTTACAACAGCCTACACACCTCAACAAAATGGTGTGTGTGAAAGGAAAAATCACACAATTCTTGATATGGTGCGTAGTCTTTTGAAGAGAAGTGGTATACCAAAGGACTTTTGGGCAGAAGTTGTTCGTCGGAATATTGATATATTGAATAGATGTCCAACCAATTCTATTCGAAATATGACGCCTCATGAAGCTAGAGTAGGCGTTGTTGAGTATTTTCGGATTTTCAGCTGTGTAGCATATCAACACATTTAAGATGTTGTGAGGAAGAATTTGGACGATAAAGGCCAGAGATGCATTTTCCTTGGTCTTAGCGACAAATCAAAAGCTTATCGCTTATTCAATTCTATTACCAAGAAATCAGCCGAGATGTTATTTTTGACGAAGAAGCAACTTTGAATTGGAGCAGTAATAATTCGCTTCAACATATTCCATTTTCTATTAAAGAAGAAGAGAAAGAACCAGAACCACCATTGGGGATTAGTTCACAAGCAAGTTCAACAGTACAAGATACTGAAGGTGTTGAAAATGAATCGGGTGATACTCAGTTCAACAATGAAAGTCCTCAACGCAGCAGAGGTGCACCAAGCTGGATGAAAAATTATGAGGTATATGGGATTAGTAAATCTGGAAATACAGCCAGTCATTTTTCATTATGTTCAGGTTGTGATCCTATATCTTATACCGACGCCGTCAAAGATCCAAAGTGGCAGCAAGCCATGGATGAGGAGATGAGATCAATTGAAAGAAATGATAATATTCCAGAAAATCAGAAAACCATCGGTGTCAAATGGATTTACAAAACAAAGTTGAAGGAAAACGGAGAGGTCGACAAGTTCAAAGCCCGCTTAGTCGCAAAAGGCTATAAACAAGAATATGGTGTTGACTATGTAGAGCTGTTTACCATAAGATTGGTGATTGCTTTGACTGCTCAACATACTTGGAAAATCTTCCAGTTGGATGTGAAGTCTGCCTTCCTACATGATGAACTACAAGAAAAGGTATTTATCGAACAACCTCCTGGCTATGTGAAATTTGGTGCTAAGAATAAAGTGTTAAGATTGAAAAAGGTTCTATATGGACTAAAACAAGCTCCAAGAGCTTGGTATAGTCGTATAGATGCTTATTTTTGCAAAGGAGGGATTTCGAAAGTGTCCATATGAACATACCCTTTATATAAAAAAGAAGGGTGCAGGGATCTTAATGGTGTGTTTATATGTGGATGACTTAATTTATACCGGAAATGATATGGCTATGATTGAAAATTTTAAGAAGTCCATGATGGTTGAGTTTGACATGTCAGATTTGGGTATGATGCATTTCTTTCTTGGTCTAGAAGTGAATCAGTCTGCTGGTGGCATTTTTATTTCTCAAAAAAAATATGTGCAAGATATTCTGGACAGATTCCAGATGAAAAATTGTAACTCTGTGAGCACACCAATGGAGAAGGGTCTGAAGCTCGTCAAAGAATGTGAAGGTAGAAAAATGGACATCACTTTATACAAGAAAATAGTGGGAAGCTTGATGTACTTGACCGCAACAAGGCCTGATGTTATGCACACAATAAGTCTCATTAGCAGGTTCATGGAGTGTCCAAAAGAAATGCATTTACAAGCTGGCAAGAGAATTCTGCGATACTTGAATGGTACTAGTGATTTCGGAATTTTTTATAAGAAGAAAGCAGCTGGAGATTTGATTGGTTACACTGACAGTGACTACGCTGGAAATCTTGAAGACAGGAAAAGTACATCAGGATATGTTTTCCTGCTGGGTCTGGAGTTGTTTCTTGGTCTTTAAAGAAACAACCTATTGTTACTTTGTCTACTACGGAGGCAGAGTATGTTGCTGCAACGTCATGTGCTTGTCAAGCTATTTTTCAAGCTATTTGGATGAGGAATATTCTTGAAGAATTTCATTTTAAGCAAGAAGGACCAACGCCAATTTATTGTGACAATACTTCGGCGATTAATCTTTCAAAGAATCCAATTGAACAAGGACGAAGTAAGCATATAGTTGTGAAGTATCACTTCTTGCATGATCTAACTAAGGATGCAAAGATTATCCTTATTTACTGCAGAAGTGAAGAGCAGGTCGCATACATGTTCACAAAGCCCTTGAAGTCAGTGTCATTCCTAAAGCTACGTGATCAGCTCGGTGTTTGCAAATTAAACTGAAAGATATTTCAGTTCAAGAGAGGGAATGTTGGCAGTTAGGTTTATGGAGTAATCGTTTAGTTGTTGCATTTGTTTAGGAGTCAAATAAGTTGTTTCCTAGTCTTTAGGAATTAGGAATAGTGGAGTCAGTTTTTTTAGTTTCAGATTTTCTAGGAGATTAAACGTGTTGTTTTGTTTAATTAGTTTTTCATCTATTTAAGACTCTTGTAACAAAGTGCTTTGCTAAGCTTCCATACAGAGAAAACTTCCGCATTTGCAGAGTCTTTTCTTCTCAATTTACTGCTGTTGATTTCTGTCACGATTTTTCAGGAAAAAAAAGAAACAAGATCGTCCTCGTTCGGTTCCTCTTGAGAGTGATTGTGAAGGTTACCACATATTCTATTGTGAAAATGACATGGTGTGGCTGCCGACAATTTAAAAAAGCCCAACTTTGGACTATATGATCCTAGATATATTTTATGCCTAAAATAATGACAAGTTCTAAAATCTCACCCATCTCTCTGTCTCTCTTTGACATCTCTCTACTCTTTTTGTTATTTTCGAATAATATATACTATTATCTAAAAAATAATTAGATCTACATGGTCCAAATTTTCGCATTACACAGCATCTCATTTTTGCAATAGTGCTTATACAACATTATACACTTACGGTACAATATGTATAAACTTGTATACAAGTATATAAAAGGTGTTTATAAACAATTTTACATTATTATTATACACCTTATAAATAATTATATAATATATATACACAATATACATTTATACTAGAGAACACCTTCCAATCATCACTAAATATCACTTTTAACATCAAAATCACCACACACAAAGAAAAATCATCACTAAATATCACTTTTAACATCAAAATCACCACACAAAGAAAAAAGAAGGAAGAAGAGGAAAAATTGGGTCATCTTGGGTAAAAATAGATTTTGTAGGATGATCAAAATCACCACAGAGGAGGCACTACTTTGCCAAAATTGGATCATGTTGGGTTAAGAATAAAAAGTTAGGGCCAAAAGGTGTAACAATTTTAGGATAACTTATCGAAATCTTACTAGTTTAGTATCTAGTTACCTTCCTTTTCTTTCTTTTTCATTATTACGAAACTATAAACTTACCAGAATTTGGACTTTAGATACATGCATCTGGCGCATCTAGATGCATGTATCATGGATACATAAGGTCAAAATGAAGTGTAATTTGTTCTAGATACACTGTATCTAAGTGGATTCACATGTATCTGACCCTCTCTCGTCTCTCTCCTTAGTATCCCAGATACATGTATCTAGTGTGATTCACATGTATCTGCGATACATAGACTATCTTGCTCGCCTCCCTCCTATCTTGCTTGCCTATCTCATTCTCTTGCTCGTCTCTCTCCCTATTTTAGTGTATAAAAAATACATGTATCTAGGTGTATCCACTATTCCCAAAGAATCCCAAAATTTCATCTTTCTTTTATTATTTGTTCCAGATACACTATATCTAAGTGGATTCACATGTATTTGACTCTCTTGCTCGACTCTCTCTTGTATTTGGTATCTCAAATACATGTATCTAATGTGATTCACATGTATCTAGGATACATAGATCGACTATCTTGCTCGCCTATCTCATTCTCTCACTCGTCTCTGTCTATTTTAGTGTATCCGGTAGCAAAAATACATGTATTTAGCCAGGGGTGTTCTTGGTTCGGTTTGGGTCGGTTATTGATTAAAACCAAAATCAAACCAATCTAGTCGGTTTTTAAATTTCTAAAACCAAACCAAATCAAACGAAAAAACGACTGTTAGTTTGGTTATTGTCAGTTTTGTTTGGTTTGGTTTGATTTTTCTGGTTCTTTCTGTTTGAAAGTAATAATTCTTTTGAGGACATACATATCTCGATAGACATAGACACCTAGTACATGAACAATCCATAGGAAAAATATTGTGGGTTCAATTAAAAATTAAGCAATACTAGAGTTATTATTACCCGAACAAAGTGATTCAATTAAGAGAAAGTGAGACTTTCTAATGTGAGGTGAGTTAGGTAAATACTAAAGTAATGAATTTTGATGGACTTGGATTTAGGATTATAATAGTTGGACTAAAATTTAAGTGTTGTGCTTGAAAAAATGGTAAAATTAATATTTAATATTTATGTAGGGGAAAAATAGTAAACTAATATTGTCTTGATAAGTTATTGGTTTAACGAATAATCCAATATTAAAAAACCAATATCGAACCAATAACCCAATATATATTTTTATAAAACATTAAAAATCCATTAACCCAGTAATATTTTTTTTGGTACGGTGTATTGATCGATTCGATTTTTGTACACCCTTAATATTGATAAGATCAAAATAATTTTAATCCCTATATTATGAATAAAGACTCTGATGAATACTTTTGGCATAGATAGTTCAATTGAAATAGCTAGATAACGGAAAAATTACCCTTGAACCAAAATCTTATGATCCAACCATAACCCCCTTCCTTCTTATCCTATATATCTTATGATCACTATTATTATTTTCATACTAACTTTTCAAATAAAATACATGCAAATATTTTTATCTTACAGTCCTACCTCACCCCTACACTAAGGAAAGAACATAGATTAGAAAATCACACTTCAACTACAAAAATCCAAACAATATTTTTGGCGAACAAATATTTAATCAAACACAAGCATCAATATATTCTATCTATGAACAATCAAAAGCAAAATATTGATTTAGAAATTTGAATTAGTTCACTTGAGTATTCAGAATCAAATTTCATAAACAAAAAACACTTTCATATCTTCTTTTCCCCTTTTGCTTATTACAATAACAATTGCAGGAAAAATTAAAGGCTAGCAGAAAATGGTAATTAAGAAATACCTGGAACTTGCAGGAACACTTTGAGAAGAACAAAGATAAGGAGAGATGCTTGAAATTCTATTGTCAAGGCAAAGGATGAACAAAGATGAGGAGAGGTGCATGAAAGCCACCTGTAACGATGCTGTGGTGATCAAAATTAGGTGGAGCAATACGGAGATCAGTAGAACAATTAATGACAATAACGAAACTGCCCTCTAGAAAGTGAAATATGACAGAAAGCTGACATGTTGATACCATAAGAGTGACTCACTCTTCTAATATAATAGAAAAGAAAAGAAATATAGCTAAATATTTCTTCTTTTACACACTATCTGATGAATAAGCAAATACAATTCCAAGAGAAGCCAGTCAAGTTTTTATATCTTTCATTGTTGAAAATTGATCCAAAATAATTTTCCAAAGTTTGAATTGGAAGTAGGAAATAGTTTGACTACAAGTAAGCTAGTTTTTTTAACAAATTTATACCATTAGATAGAGCGTGTAGCGGTTTTTTATTAATAATAAAATAAAATTCTCAACGTGAATAAGTACAAGCAAGGGGGGCTAGGTCTTACTTTACCAATCCTAATGAGGTAACAAACCTCTACTAATTAACAAACACGGAAAAAACAAGAGCTAGAAAAAACTAAGTAGTTTATAATTATCACAGAGTTTATTATACACTTTAGGATGATATGACAAATGAAGATACTTAAATAATGCAAAAATATATACGTCAAGAAGAAAGAAGGTTGAGTTAGAAAAATAGTAAGTTGTTAGTTTCAAATCACACGTTAGGACTTTTTCTTGGCTCATTCAATGAATATTAGGACTTTTATTTTGGGACTATGGAATATTACTAATCCTTTCTAAACAACTCGTTTTTGAAATTTAGACAAGAGATCTTGTATTCACATTATTTTTTAATATTAAAGATAAAATTAACGTGTGCACAAAACAAAATTGTCTTTTCAGTTTTCTCCCTTCCAAAGTTACTATGTCCTCACACATTTTTTTTTTTTTGGGAAAGTCTATTTTCACCATACAACATAATCTAAAGGAATTGAGAGGACAACTAACCTGCGGAAGGTTTGACAAAACTCATTCAAGAACATGGAATAATTCAGGGCTTTAGTTTTCACGATCCGAAAACTCGAGTCATGATAGCACCTACCAAAACCCACCGGTAGGTAAGCCAATCCATATCCCTAAACGACAAGTAACGGGACTTGAGGGCAGAAGTCTAATGTAACACCTCAAAAGTTTCTAAGGTAAGACCCGAATCATTCTTTATTTGCATGTAAAATCATATTGGGTGATTATTAAATTACTCATATGTGTAAAAGTCATTTATTTGGTGTTCGAATGGATTTGGTTATGACTTAAGGTCACAAGAACCCTTTAGCACAAAGTTGAGTTGAAGCTTCATTACTGATTGAGTTTTGACATAAGATTCTACTTAGGACAAGTTTAAATAATTATATCTCCCAGAACATAATGAATTAGGTGGCCCAACACCTATCGAACTGAAGGTCTTTGAGTCTTCTTTTCAACACCACCAAGTTTGCCTTATTTCGAGTTCGGAGTAAAAAGTTATGGTTATTTTACCGGAGACTGCCATGTTAGAGTTTTCTGAGTCTGTGAACGACGGATCCAACCTACGGGCTGTAGATTGAACTTACGACCCGTACTGTCAAACTGTCAAAAACATCCTAAAGTCTAAATTTTGGGATCCAATTCCTACAGATCATTCTACGGGCCGTAAGAACTATTATGGGCCGTCGTTTGGGTCCGTAGAATGGACTTTTGAGCCCAAAAATTCAATATAAATTTCACGGATGGGATCTACGATCTGTAGAACAAACCACGAACCGTAGAAGGTTTTTCAGTTTTAAGAAGTGTAGTTTAGTCTTTTTCCACCTCTTCTAAGCCTAAACCACGACCCTTTTTCACCTAATAAAACGGTGTTAAAACATTATTTTATGTTTTTTAACACTTTAAAGACTTAGAACAATTATTCAACAGCAGAAAATCTAGGATTTTCTAACGTTCTTCAAATTTTGTCGATTTCGTCAAGAACTTTGTTCTTCCCAGGTATGCAAGGCTATCATAGTGATGTACTGAGTTCGTCCTCACACCTTCATCTACTTTCTATCAGTAAAAGAGTAATCTAAGATTTTTCCTTGGATTTTAGTATTCTTGAGATGAGTTTGTTGTTGAATTCTGAGCTGCTATTCCTAATTTTTGTGTCATGCCTCGAGTCTACACCCTGGATGTGACCGACACTCGATAACCATTTCTGATCCCCAAGCGAACCCTTGGCCTGACTGACTACTTAGCGGAAGACTCATTCAAGCTTCAATAGGCTTAGAACATAAATCGATCTCAAAATAAAACTCAATAAGGATGTCTGAAAGTACTCAATGTTATAAATAAGACAGTTTGCAAAACATCTTAAAAAAAAGGGAAATACTGAGAGACTCCTCACCTCTAACTATCTATGAAGCCTCTAATATTAGAATAGATGTTGGGACAAGACTCACGACTACTAAATAATAACAGGAAAGTAAATGTGAAATCCTCCGGAAATCAAAGAGGCTCACCAAAGCTGTCTGAAGCGCAAAGTTGCGACGCCCCGAGTCTACACCCTTGATGTGGCCAACACTCGAGAACCATTTCTGGTCCCCAAGCGAACCCTTGCCTTACTGACTACTTAGCAGAAGACTTAAGTCAAGAAATAAGGAACTTTAAATACAGAGTTTAACTCATTTATCTCAAATAAACTCAACTAAAATGTCTTAAAGTACTCAATATTATAAATATAATGGTTTGCAAAACATCTCAAAATAAAAGGAAAATACTGTGAGACTCCTCAATTCTAACTATATATGAAGCCTTTATAGTTCAACAATGATGTCGGGATAAGACCCATGACACCCTAAAATGACTAAAATGAAAATAAAAGTGGGGTTCTCTGGAATACAAGGAGGCTCACCAAAAGCTAACTAGAGTGCAAAGTGATCTCAACGAAGCTCCTGATGATGATCCTGAACACCTGTATTTGCATCATAGATTGATGCAGGTCGAATGACATTAGTACAATGAATGTACGGGTATGTAATAAAGTTGAACGAATAAATAACTGAACTGATAAGGCTTGAAGAATACTAACCTCAACTCAACTAAATACAAAACAATAATAAGACATGAAATATTTAAAGCTTCATAAATAGAATATGTTAACTCAAGGATGTATATAAAAATACAATAAACTACTCTTTACTCATATTCCAGAGATTCTCTAACCGACAACCATCACTATGAGGTACGTGATGATACAACGTCTCGATCACGCTGCGAGAACTATCATATACCTTGTCGGGGTATAGATCACCTCAACTAAGTGGATCCACTAAATCTCTACTCGAAAGAAATAAGGAGTCATCTCCTTTACCCATGTTGGCTACATGATTTATGAGGAATGTGAGTTGTTTGAACTCATCCCCATATCGGTGCTCAATACTACTCCCAATAAATATATGCTCATGCTCAAATTTATAAAATATACTCTTTCTCAATTTAAGGTAATTGCTCAAAATATCCTCTTAAAAAAGGCAACTGCTCTGAAATTAACTCTAAACTCATTACTCGTTTAGTTATCAAATTTTTTCTTTTCTCAATGTAAAAATGATAAATTTGGGGATCAATAGTTCCCTTAAACTTTACTCAGAATGTCTCTTTAAACTTTCCTCAAAACTCCTCTTTACTTTCTCAGAATATCAATTTAAGATAATTGTTCAATTAAAAAGATTCTTAACAATAACTCAATGAATACTCAAATAATAGGGTTCATGCTGAAAAATAGACATGAACAATCAACTCACGAATCTCAATGTATAATATGTAACAACTGAAAAATTAGGAATAGCAACTCAGAATTCAACAATACTACTCATCTCAAGAATACTCAATTCATAGGGTTCATGTTAAAATATAGACATGAACGAATCAACTCAAGAATCTCACTGCATAACATATAGCAATTCAATAATTAGAAATAGAATTTTAAAAAGAATCAGAAACTCAAAATCAACTCATCTCAAGAATACTCAAATCTAAGGATAAAACCCTAGATTAATCTTTTACTGATTTGAAGTAGATCTAGGACATGAAGACGAACTAGTCCAACACTATGATAGCCTTACATACATGGGAAGAATAATGTTCTTGGCGAAATCGACAAAATTCAAAAAATAATAGAAAACCCTACCTTTTCTCCTCTTGAATCGTTTCTCTAAGTCTTTGAAGTATTAAAGAACGTAAAATAATGTTCTAACACTGCTTAGACCCTTAATTAGATCAAAAGGGTCGTGGTTTAGGCTTAGAAGGGGTGGGAAAAGACTAAACTGTCCCTCTTTAAAAGCTGACGAAAACTGTTCACGGGACTATCTAAGATTCATGATTTGATCTACGGATCGTAAATCCCATTTGTGGAATTGAAATTAAATTTTTAAAGCTCAAAAGTCCATTTATGAGTCCAAACGATGGCCCGTAGTAGTTCTTACGGGCCGTCGTTTTGATCCGTTGGATTTGGGTACCAACAGTTGACTCCCTACTCCATTCCTCTCCTGTTATGACCCATTCAACTCCTTCGCATATACCAAATCCAGTTTCTCTTCTGTGATTTAGTGTTAATAACCCAGGAGTCTGGGTTCTTCAGGCGGAGAAGTATTTTGCCTTCCACAACATTTTATCCGAGCATAAATTGTCCTTGGCTTCATTCTATTTTGATGGTGAGGCTTTGGAATGGTATCAATGGTTATTTCGCAACAAACAACTCGCTGGTTGGGACCATTTTGTGGACAAATTGCTGATTCATTTTTGCTCCCGTACTAGAGACACATCGCTAGTTCTTACCCATTACTAAGAACAAGAATTATAAGGCAGTGGAGTATTATAATGAGTAGGGGTGTCAAAAATGAGTCCAACTATAGGTAACCCTCCCAACCCGCCTAAAATTTTAAGGGTTGGGCTCAAGATAATTTGAATTGGGTTCAATCTCAACCCATTCAGGCCTTAATCCATTTTAAGAGAATCCTCAATTGAGCCTAAATTAATCTCCAATTTCAACTTGTTTTAAGACTCTTTATTTGCATTGATGTAATGTATGTTCCTATATTGAAGATATGAATTACTATCTATTTATATCTTATAAGATTTATATATCCATTTGTAACTTTTTTTTAAAAAAAACTCTTGAGTTGAAATTCAAATTGTGGTTATAAAGCTTAAATAATAATATATTAAAATTATTGAGATTAAGCAGGTCAAACTGGGCGGGTCAAGACCCAATTTTAAGCCCATTTGAGCCCAACCTATTTGAGTTCAAAGTAAACTTGGGCGGGTCAAGACCCAACCCAATTTCTATTTCAACCCATCTTAATATCTCCAATTTCAACCTAACCTGCCCATTTGACACCCCTAATCAGGAAGCTATTCCATCATGGGGTAATATTACTTACCCATCCTTGCCTAAGTACTTGAATGAATACTTGATTGAACGTATCAAGTACACCTCATCCAATTATAGGTGTAAACGATCGTTAGTCAGTATAAAACCTAACAAAGAGTTGGGGTTGAACCAACAGGGAGTGGTACGTGTCTGAAATTCAGTTATGAAGTGAAAACGTGGTCTAATCAGTTATAGGAATAAAAATTATCGAAAACATACAAATAAATATAAAAGGGTGACATCAAATCTCAGATGGGGGGTTTGAATTTGCAATGAACAGCTGAAACAACAATGAAAACAAGGGAAAATTAACAATATAGAGAATAATTCTCGGAATGTGATCGATTATAGGCAAATTTCACTATATGGGTAATTGAAATTACTAATAAACAACTAAATTTCAGTGGGTAGGCTAGGCTATGAGTGAAATAGCTTTCTCTCGAACAACTACTTCAATTCAAGTGATTTCTTTCGAACATCAACAAGCTTAAGCAAATAAGAACAACCCACACCTTAATTCATCTACTCTCTCGAGCTAGATCGGTAGAATCGAGATTAGGATTTACTCTTTCGAGCTAAACCCATATCAACCCGATAACTACAATCATTAATTGAAATCCTTGATTCTAAAGCCTCTTTCTCAAGCAAGCCCAGAACTCTAAGTTCGAATTGCATTTGCAACTACAATTCTTAGATTAAAACACAGCTATCAATTAAACCCACTTCAATTAAGCATTAAAATCAGTAAACAACAATACCCATAAGCTAATTCAACCCACAATCATATGATCACACCCCAAAAATTGGGGTTTTAGCTAAATATCATAAAAAGGTAAAAATAATTACCAACTCGATTAGCCATTAGCTGGGTAATAGTCTCCAAGCCTTTACAATGTTTTCCAAAGATTAAATCTAAAGACCCACTTCCCAAATCCTCAATATTCTACAATTAGAACTCAAAAACTAAGAGAAAACTCTAAGTCTAGAATGGGAACTGTAATATCTGGGAGAGAACTCCTCAAAAATCCATTAAAAATCCAATTTATAGTTTCCCAAAATTTAGCCTGAAAGTCCACTCGGCGAATTAAGTCGCACCTTGTCGAGTGGATCGGCGATCCGCCGATTGTCCTCTTCCATTGCCATTTTCAATTGGCCTTCAGTATCTCAGGTCCTGTAACTTTGGGCGATCCGATTTGTTGTCGCGGAACCGATCGGTGATCCGCCGACTGCCCATTTCTGTCGCCAACTTGGTTCTTCCCCAGGGCTAGCATGCTGGAACTTTGGGCGAGCTACAAATTCACTCGGCGGTGCGCCGAGTGGTCTTGGCGATCTTCAGGATTGCTTTTTCTTTACTTCTTCAGCTCTTTAGTTCCTTTTTATCCGATCATGTCCTTGCCTTGTTCTTTAGCCTTGTTAGCTGTAAATCAACACTTTAACATCAATTTAGAGCATAAAATAGGCATTTGAGGACACATATGCTATCAAAACAAAGCCCAAATGAGTCAAAATCTCAGACTCATCAACACCCCCAACTTAAACTTTTGCTTGTCCTCAAGTAAAACTCAAGATCAGCAGTTCAATAAGGATGTCTACAAATAGTGCTGCATAAGACTCAACATAAATGCACACTACAAGGTTTAAATTACTCATACAATGATCAATTGCGCACTCAAAGTTTCAAATTGTGACTCACCATCATCAAGAGTACTCAAACTCACAATGTTTGCTTCAAATGCAAGTTCAAGCTCAACAAAGGTATTCAAATGCCCTCACAACAAAGATGATTCCATATTCACACAAGATTTCTCAACAATTTAAAGTTTCGGAATCAGATACGACTCTCACACTCACAAAGATGAACACATGCATGACTTCACCCATAGGCTTGCCCTTATTTTCCAACCAACATTAGTTTCAGCTCACTCAAAATCACAAAGGTCTTTTCGAGGCTTGTAACGGGGCTGAGTGTAATGGTATGGTCATTTAGGCTTAGTGGCTTCTACCTTCATGAAGTATGGCCTGAACATCACTTTCCTCCTTTTCTTTAACATTTCAAACATGCTTATAATCCACTCCATTGTTAAACTTCATATGAATCACCGGATACCCCATTTCTTTTGCGATTTCACTACTTTATTTCACAACTTTTTCGGTCTTTTTCTTTTCTTTCTTCTTTTTCATTCCTTTTTCTCTTTTCTTGTTCTTTTTTTTTACATGGAGGGGTTCCATCTTTTTCAAAACAATCCATATAAAAAGGGATTTTTCACACTCCTTGACTTTCCTTCTCTTGTCACCAGACCCCCAACTTAGGATTTTAGCCTAAGTTGGCTATTCAAACAAACCGATACTTCATGAAAGTTATAGGTGATGAGATAAAGAGGTCAAAGATGTTCAAGTTTCTTCCAAGAAAAGGATAGGCTCAAAAGGTGCCAAGCTAGGTTCACACATCTCACAAGGTTGCCCACAAAGAGGTATATTGTCAAATTTGGCTCACTCTTCAAAATTCTTGCCTAAGATCATTTCCATTGTTCACTTCACTCAATCAATCGGGCCAAAGGGGAAAGTTCTAGGTGTCATCAAACACAATGTTCAAAGTACTCTCACCACACAAGGCATTGATACCAATATCAAACATGACTCTACACTTTCTAGCCAGCGTGCAATGCTTATTACAAGAGACTTCATCAACAATCGGCTAGTCACAAAAAGATACTAAAAGTTCACATATTGCCTGTGTAACTTCATTCGCCTCATTGTAGCCACACATTCATTTTGTTCGATTAAGAGCACCATTCAAATCATCGGTATTGACCACAACCGACACTCAAATTTACACAAAAACAGCCACAATCACACATAAATGAGATGGCAAAATTTTAAAATTTGGTTCAAAACCATTTTCAATCAAAACGATGGGCCACAAGATAAAAACATCCACAACACAATTCAACAACCAAGATATATATCAAAACCAATAAGCTCAATATTCACAAAATAGTCACAAGAGGTAGGTATGGAAATACCTCACCCCACCCAAAAAAATAAGCAGTTGTCCTCAAATGCAACTAAAACAACAGAATAGTCAATAAAACAACAGAGAGGGAGGTAAAAAGTCATCGTGCCAGGCTAAGCTTGGGGTGAAGTCTGCATCTCAGTCACTCCATCTGTCTGGGCATCAGTATCCGGGGTCACATCTATCTGGGCATCAGTGCCCGGGGTCTCTGCAATCTTGGCTCCACTAGAGCCCACCATGGATACATCCCGCAAAGAGGCCTGAACAACTGAATCTACCATGGCCTCCTCTAAGTCATTCAGGCCCTCAAAAATAGTCTCCTCCTGAACACCAAGCTGCTCCTCGTCAGTCTCGGCCTCGGACTAAGCAGCAACTTCCTCAGCTCTAACCTCATCTCCGGTGGTAGCTAGAAGCACATTAGAACAAGCCGGAACCTCGGTGCTCGGGTCATCTGGGATCTCCACAGTGCCAAAGAGTGAGGTAAGATCAATGGACTTCAGCTGGTCCACATTCTTTTGCAACCCAGTAATATCAGCCTTTAAGGCCGTCACCTCATCAATAGCTCTATGTACTTTCTCACACCCCTCTACTCTCACCGTAAGGGTGTCAATCAAAGCCCGGAGAGGTGTTAATGCAACAACAATGGCTCTCTCGATCATCCCAGGAACAATAATCTCTAACCGGGAAGCACGCATATCAGCAGATTGGGCCAAATGCCCCATCTTATACAACATAGCCTAAGTGATCGGAGGCCTAGAAGTAGTAGCAGCAGATCTAGGGGGTGGGGAGGCAGTCGATGAGCTAAAAGTCTCAGAAAAGGGAGGTACAAATGTACCTGAGGGCCCACTGGCCTGATTAGGCATAACTGCCTCTGTAGGTATCGTAGCAGCCTCAATATCAGGGGATATGTCCTCCGGGGCTGCTCTCATCTGTCAACCTCATCCCGCTGTTACTCGACCTCAATACGCCGGATGTTAGTAGAGGAGGTGGGTGTCACCTCCATATCCGTCTTCTCATCTCTAGGAATACAGGCCCGTCTGCATAGCTCGGTGATCAACACAGGGAATGGGAGCGAAGTTTGCCTCTGCTTGGCCATCTCCTGCTCAATCAAGAATCCCAGATTCACCTTCTGGTGAGAAATAATGGAACCTAAACATGCTGCCTTTGGGTGTCTTAGAATGGATTCATTTTGGGATGGCATAATCGTGTTGTTGATGAACCTGAACCAGTACCGAGCTGCCACATTGAGATCCTTCTTTTCTATGGGCGCACCTGCCTCTATCCACCTCGGTGTGGCATCAGATAATAGGGGTGCCAACCAACCCTTCAGGTCCTCCAACATCTTTCTCTGGATCAGATCGATGTACTGGTGCATGAAGTCATAAGTGCACCCTAGAACAATATTTATGTCAGAGTTGTGGCACTTCACCTTCTTGCCTTGGACTATAACAACATCAACCGATTTGAACATGCATACCTTTCTCTTCCCCTTAGGGACAAACTCACCATAGGCTAAATAAAACTCCTGGACCCAATTGGGAATGTAGGTAACTCGGGGTTTGGTGAAAATCTCGAAATTATGGAACTTAGGAGTGTCCCATATTTTTGGGTGCCTGTCCACCACACCATCTGTGGACAATATCTTCGCCTCCAGAATAGTCCTTAATCCTTCGGCCTTAAGTCTATTGAGAGACCAGGGAGGAGGACCCTGTAGTGGTGGCGCCGAGATCACAGTCTGTGTTGTAGCTGGAAGAGGAGGAGTCTGAGGCACCGGGATCCTAGACGGATCATGCATCACCTTAGAGTGAAGTTCTGTTCTCCTGACCTGTAAGAGCTGATCATCCTGAGGCTCAGAGATAGAAGCCTTAGAATTATGTGAGTCCCCCTCACTGTCTGATGCAGTGAGGTGAGTCTCGTAGACTCCCTCACTGTCAGAGCTGTACTCTTGTGTCTCAACTACGGGTCAGCCATGGTGTCCTTCTGATTGATAGAAATGGTACAATCATGATAAACTCTCTCAGATAGAATAGACTCACCAACAGGTGTGAAAACACTGAAGGGCTCAATAAGTTTCTTAAGAAGAATATCAAATCTTATAGCAATATATGGAGTCACAAAAGATAGACTCGCACCTGGATCAAACAATGCATATACATCAAAAGTAAAGACTTTAATCATGCCAGTGACAACATCAAGTGAATTCTCTTTCTCTTAGCGACTAGTGATAGCATACAGACGGTTTTCTTATTTTCCTGTTCCTTAAGTAGCTCCTCTAGGTGCAACTCTGTCTAGCGGAGCAGCTGAAGAAGATTGGGCTCTATTGCCCCCATTACCATTATCCTGCCTATTCTTAGGGCATTCTCTCATGAAGTGACCTATCTTACCACACTTGAAAAAACCAGTGGAGCCATCTCGACACGCTCCTGGGTGGTTCCTACCACACTTAGCACATACATGAGTCCAATTACCTCCTTGTGCCACATTACCTTGAGATTGTGCAGGTCTAGCTCTGAAGTTTTACGAATTCTGATTCTTGAACTCACCTCTGTTCTTTGGTGCGGGTGCACTAGCAGATGATGGAGCAGGTCCATTTGGCTTGTGTTGAAAGGATAACCGGTTCACATTACTCTTCTACTGCGCGAACTCATTTCCTATTGTCTTAGCCATCTTGTTCCAGATTTCTTCCCTATCTTTTAACTTGTCCTCCTCAACCTGCTACACAAGGATCATAAGACTTGCTATGTCCATGTCCCCTATCAACATAGCAGCCTTACCCTCTTTGCTTGACAGACGAGACAACCCAGACACAAACAAGCTCATCCTGCTGCTCATATCAGCAACTATCTCCGGAGCATAACGGGACAGTTGAGTGAACTTGAGGCTGTACTCATGCACACTCATGGATTCCTATTTAAGAGTGAGGAATTCTCTTACCTTCGCCTCCCTCAGCTCATGGGGAAAGAAATGCCCAAAGAAGACCTCTTTGAACACAACCCAACTCACAATTGGTGCACCCTCAGCTCTACTCTTCTTCCCTTGGTCGTACCAGATTCTAGAAACACCCTTCAGTTGCTATGCAGCTAAATCCACATGCTCAGTATCTACAACATGCATCACCTCAAACACTTTCTGCAACTCTTCCACAAAGTTTTCCGGATCCTCAGTGACACTTGAACCGGTGAAGTTTGGGGGATTCATCCACAAGAACTCACGGATCCTTGATGTATCAGTCACATCATGTCAAACCCCTATCTGCTGACCAACTTAGTTGGCCACCACTTGACTCAACATCCGGATAACATCCCAAAACTCAGCGTTAGTGATCTCTGCTTGCAGTTGCACTTCTGGTGTATTTGGGACCCCTTGATCTTGGGGATCAACATTTCTTCTAGCAGGACGACCTCAAACCACTCTTCATGGAGGCATGATCTGAAAGATACGCGTAAGTATGAATTAGAAAGAACCTTTTATAGAGTTGAATTCTATCGCACGAAAAGAGTATGAAAGAAGTGAGATAGTTCTTAAATGTCACAGCCTCCTAATTATAGATGTGGCACGCTTCACTACGATAAATAGGACTCTACAGACACAACTTCATACAAACCCTAGGACTCTTGAACTCTGTGCTCTGATACCAAGTTTGTCACGACTCGAGCCTACACCCTGGACGTGGCTGGCACTCGAGAACCATTGCTGGCCCCAAGTGAACCCTTGGCCTGGCTGAACTCTCAGCGGAAGACTTACTCAAGTGAAATAGAATCACACAAACAACTCAACTCATAAATAAACTAGTTAACTTAAAATACTCAAATGAACATAAGTGTTCAACTCATAGTCTTTAAAACATTAACAAGAGAAATGAAAGATAGGCTCCTCAAATACTACTGTCTATCTATGAAGCCTCTAATATTATGAGGGATGTCGGGACAAGATCCCCGATCATCCTAACAAAACTGAAATAATGGAAATAAATAAGGTATCCTCCGGAAGCAAGGAGGCTCACCAAAGCTAACTCGAACTGCTACGGTATCAATGAAGTGCCTGTTGATGACCTTGATCTCCTATATCTGCATCATGAAACGATGCAGGCCAAATGGTATCAGTACATTTAATGTACGAGCATGTAAGGGGAATACTGAACATAATAGAAAATCTTGAACTTGGAAAGAAGGAAACATACTCACCTCAACTCTACTCAACTCAGCGTCAACTCATAGATACTCAACTCAATACAGTATAAAAACAACAATAAAGATGCAGTTTATATAAAGCATTTAAGAAAGTAGATAACAACTCAATGTATTTAAAAATTCAATAATAACTCAGATTGTATGTAAAGATACAAAATAACTCAAATGGGGAGATTCTCTAACCGACAACCATCACTATGAGCTATGTGATGATATAACGTCTCACCCACGCTGCCAAAACTGTCGTATACCTTGCCGGTGTATAAGACATCCTCAACTAAGTCGATCCACTAAGCTATGATTATAAAAGCAATAAGTAATCATCTAAAAAGTGTGACCCTTTCTACCTATGTTGGCTATATGGTTTATGAGGAATTTGAGTTGTATGAACTTGTTCCCATATCGGTGCTCAATACTACTCCCAAAAATATACTTAGCTCATATGTTTAAAAACATTTCCTCATCCTAAAGATTTGAGATTATTACTCAAAAGGTTCTCTTAAAAGAGATTATACTCAAAAACTCCACATGAACTCATTTAGAAATCGATGTTTCCTCTCATTTTAGATGTAAAAACATTTACTCTTGGGAATACTTAGTTCCCATATATTCATTTTAAAAAAATTGAAACTCAACTCTCCTCATCCTCAAACTCAAGTACTCAAGTCTTGAAACAAGTTCTAAAAGATTGTAAAAGACTTCTCAAAATGACTCGAAAGAACTCTCAAGACTTTACTCTTAACTCTACCTTGAATTTGAATTATGAATTCAAGGGTTATGATTCATGTTATTAAGGATCTCTCGATGTTTCGATGTAGTTTAGAGTAGTTAGAATCAATAGGGAGGAAAGGTATAATTTAAAAGGACTTAGACGGAGCAAACAACGGAAAAAGGGTGGGGGTGTCACAACCCGAACCTACACCCTCGATGTGGCCAGACTCGAGAACCATTGCTGGCCCCAATCGAACCCTTGGCCTGTCTAAACTCTCAACGGAAGACTTACTCAACATAAGATAAACTTAAAAGATAGACTTTACTCAACTGTCTCAAAAGATAAACTCAGAATGTTTTAGAAATAAACATTCAACTAGCCAAAGAGGCAACTCAAGTCTCAACATAAACAACTGAAAATGAAAAGACTCATGAACTACTGTCTATCTATCTATGAAGCCTCTACTAAATGAGATTGACGTCGGGAAAACAACCCAATAAATCCTAATATCAAAACTGAAATGATAAAATATAAATGAGGGATCCTCCGGAAGCAAGGAGGCTCACCAAACAACTCTGGAACTGTAACTGGATCAACGAAGCGCTGGTTGATGATCCTGGTTAGTTGTATTTGATTCATGAAATGATGCAGGCCAAATTGCATCAGTACATGGAATGTACGAGCATGTAAGGGGAACACTAAACATAACCAGCAAGCTTGAACTGATAAAAAGGAAACATACTCACGTTGAGTCTACTCAACTCAACCTCAACTCATGGATACTCAACTCAATGCAATATAAAACGATGATAAAAATGCAGTTTATATAAAACATTTAAAATAGTAGATAGCAACTCAATGTATTCAAAATACAATAAATAAATTAATTTGTATGTAAAAATACAAAATAAACTCTGTTGGGAGATTCTCTAACCGACAACCATCACTATGACCTATGTGATGATACATCATCTCGCCCACGCTGCCAGAACTTTCCTATACCTTGCCCGGGGTATAGAACTCCTCAACTAAGTGGATCCACTAGTCTATGCTAAAAATAAATAAGGAATCATGTAAAAACTATGACCCATTCTACCCACGTTGGCGACATGGTTTGTGGGGGCTGTGAGTTGTTAAAACTCTCCCCCATATCGGTGCTCAATACTACTCACTAAATATAACTTAGCTCATATGTTTTAAAGAAAACATTTCCTCATCCTCAACTTTGAGATTATTACTCAAAAGAATTCTCTAAAAAGAGATAGTACTCAAAACTTCTCATGAAATATTTTAGAAATCGGTGTTTCCCCTCATTTTAAATGTAAAAACATTTACTCTTGGGAATACTTAGTTCCCATATATTCATTTTGAAAAATGAAACTCAACTCTTATCATCCTCAAACTCAAGTACTCAAGTCTTAAAAAAAGTTTAAAAGATTGTAAAAGACTCCTCAAAATGACTTGAAAGAACTCTCAAGACTTTGCTCTTAACTCTACCTTGAATTTGAATTATGGATTATGGATTCAAGGGTTATGATTCACATTATGAATGATCTCTCGATGTTTAGATGTAGTTTAGAGTAGTTAGAATCAATATGGAGTAAAGGCATACTTTAGAAGGACTTAGACAGAGCAAACGACTGAAAAAAGGTGGGGGCAAGTGACCCTGGCGCACTGCTGGCGCCGGGTGCCAGCCCCTAAACTTCAGAGAGCACTTTTTGGCGCGCCGCCCCAGACTCTCTGGCGCATCCAGAACTTTTTGACGAATTTTTCTTCTCATTTTCTGACCCCAATTCATCTAGAATCGATTTATTTTCTCAAATTTTTCTTAGATTCAATTACCCAATACAAGTACATGAGAATCTACTAAAAAACAACTCTCAAACTCAATACATTTATTTCAAAAACTCATCAAACCCATCCTAATTCAAGAAAGAAAGCAACACTTCAAGAACGCTTATCAAAACTCATCAAGAACTCAACATTCCAAATCTTATGGATGAAATTCGAATATGTAAATCATGATTGGTGTGTGGGTGAATGAACCCAACACTGTGAAAATATACATACCTCGATTTGGTGAAACAAATCCTCGATTCGCAAGAGATCTTGTTCGTTCTTCTTTTTCTCCTCTTTTCCTCTCCTTGAACTCCTCACAAAACCCTAAGCATAGTTTAGGATTGTAAAAAACATTTTAAGCTGACGGGGTAAGGAAAAGACCAAAATACCCCTCACTAATTTGGGTAACATTCCTTAACTGGACATGCCGACTTCAAACGGGAATATCTCCCTCATACGAGCTTAAAATTTAGCAAACTTGGTGGCGTTGGAAAGATTCAAAGACCTTTCATTTGATATCTTATGGGCCACCTAACTCATCCTGTACTGAATGTTATGCTTGTTTGAAGTTAAGCCAAAACTCATAACTTAAGCATAACTTGCAAAATTTCAAAATTGGCTATTTCCCAATTAGTAATTTTTAGGTTTAGCTCTTTCTAATACCGAGGTGTTACAATATCTTCCCTTTGGGAACATTCGTCCTCGAGTGAAAGCACTCTAAGTAGACTAAGGGTGGTAACATCTAACACCCAACTCAAACACTCAACATGCAATTAACACAAAACATCATATCAATTAAAAGAATGTTTTTGCAAAAAGTCATTACCTTGGTCTGGAGTTTCTCCTGAAGAAAAGAGATGTGGGTATCTCTTCTTCATATCCTCCTCAGCCTCCCAAGTAGCTTCCTCAAAAAACTGGTTCCTCAACAAGACTTTAACTGATGCTACCTCCTTGGTTCTCAGCTTACGAACCTGACGATCAAGTATCTCAACGGGAATCTCCTCATAAGATAGGCTGTCCTTAATACCAAGATTTTCAGTCGGTATAATAAGTGAAGGATCGCCCATACACTTCTTCAACATAGAAATGTGAAACACCAGATGGACTGCTGCTAACTCTGACGGTAGCTCCAACTCATATGCTACATTGCCAATCCTCTTGGATATCCTGTAAGGACTAATATACCGGAGACTGAGCTTCCCCTTCTTCCAAAATCTCATAACACCCTTCATGGGTGAAACCTTCAAGTACACCCAATCATCTACCTCAAACTCTAAGTTTCTTCCCCTAACATCAGTATAAGATTTCTGACGACACTGCGCTGTTTTCAACCTTTCTTGAATGATCTTCACTTTCTCCATAGCTTGATCAACCAAGTTTGGTCCTATCAATCTAGCTTCACCAACCTCAAACCATCCAATAGGATATCTACATCTTCTCCCATAAAGAGCCTTGTAAGGAGCCATCTGGATGCTAGAGTGACAACTATTGTTGTAAGCAAACTCTATGAGAGGTAAGTGATCATCCTAATTACTCTTGAAGTCGATCACACACACCCTCAACATATCCTCTAAAGTCTAAATTGTGCACTCTGGTTGACCATCAGTCTGAGGATGAAAAGCAGTACTAAGGTTCACCTTCGAACCCAAACCTTTCTGGAAAGAATTCCAGAATTATACGGTGAATTTCACACCTCTATCTAAAATAATGGACACCGAAACTCTATGAAGTCTGACTACTCTTAAATATATAACTAGGCGTAATCCTCTGCCAAAAAAGAAGTCTTTACCGGTAAGAAATGAGCTGATTTATTCATTCGATCTACAATCACCCAAATCGAATCATGCTGCCTGCGAGACCGCGGTAAACCTATAATGAAATCCATATTGATCATCTCTCACTTCCATTCCAGAAGATCTATATTATGAGCCATACCACCGGGCCTCTGGAGCTCTACCTTGACTTGTTGGCAATTAAGGCACTTAGCAACGAACTCTGCAATACACCTTTCATACTACTCCACCAATAGACTTTTCTCAAGTCACGATGCATCTTTGTGGAACCCGGATGGATAGAATATCTAGATCTATGAGCTTCCTCCATGATCCTCTCTTGAAGTTCATGCACCCTTGGTACACACAATCTACCTTGATACCTCAATAAACCATCTTCCCCTTGTTCAAAAGCCATCCATTTCTTCTTATGAACATTTGCCTTTAAGTCAAGCAAATCAGGATCTTGATCTTGTTTCTCTTTCACTTCAGACACTAGTGATGATTCAACCCCATTCATCACCACCAGTCCTCCTTCATTGGAATCCATTAACCAGAATCCCAATCGTGCAAGTCTGTGCACATATTTTGCTAAATCTTTCTTGTCCTCCTCAACATGGGAAGTAATACCCATAGACAACCTATTCAAAGAATCAGCAACAACATTAGCCTAACCTGGGTGATAGAGAATACTCATGTCATAATCTTTGAGAAATTCCAACCACATCCTCTGTCTAAGATTAAACTCTTTCTGACTGAACACATACTGAAGGCTCTTGTGAACGGTGAACATATCTACATGAACACCATAAAGATAGTGGCGCCATATTTTCAAAGCAAACACTACAACAACCAACTCTAGGTCATGGGTTAGGTAATTCCTCTTGTGAATCTTAAGCTGTCTTACGGCATAAACTATAACCTTTTCATTCTGCATTAATACAGAACCCAATCCAACTCTGGATGCATCACAATACCAACAAAACCCTGCATACCTTCTGGTAAGGTCAACACTGGGCAGTAGTCAACCTAGTTTTCAATTTCTAAAAGCTTTTCTCACAAGCTTCAGACCATTGAAACTTAACTGTATTCTGAGTCAACTTGGTCAACGGGGATGAAATAGTCGAGAACCCCTCGATAAACCTCCTATAATAGCCAGCCAATCCCAAGAAACTCCTAATATCAGTTGGAGACGTGGGTCTAGGCCAGTTCTACACTACCTCAATCTTCTGAGTGTCAACTCGAATCCCATCACCAGAAATAATGTGACATAAGAAAGCCACATACTCAAGACAAAATTCACACTTAGAGAATTTAACATACAACTCTCTATACTTGAGAGTTTGAAGAACTACTCTGAGATGACTAGCATGATCTTCCTCATTCCTCGAATAGATTGGAATATCATCAATGAATACGATAACAAACATATCTAGATAAGGCTTGCATACTCTGTTCATAAGATCCATGAATGCTGCAAGAGCATTAGTTAGGCTAAAAGACATAACTAGAAACTCATAATGACCATAACGGGTCCTGAAAGCTGTCTTAGGGATGTCACTTTCTCTTACTCTCAACTGATGGTAGCCTGATCTGAGGTCTATCTTAGAAAAACAAGTGGCCCCTGAAGTTGATCGAATAGATCATCAATTCTCGAAAGAGGATACTTTTTCTTGATAGTGACCTTGTTTAACTGACGGTAATCTATGCACATTCTAAGAGAACCATCTTTCTTCCTCACAAATAAGAATGGAGCGCCCCAAGGTGAGACACTTGGTCAAATAAAGCCTTTCTCAAGAAGGTTTTTCAACTACTCTTTTAACTCTTTTAACTCAGCTAGAGCCATTCTATATGGCGGAATAGAGATAGGACGAGTATCAGGAAGGATATCTATACCGAAGTCTATTTCTCTCTCAGGAGGGACTCCAGGAAGATCATCTGGAAAGACCTCTGGAAACTTACTCACTACTTGAACTGACTGAATAAGTGGTGTCTCAACACTAAAGTTATTAACTCAGACTAAGTGATAGATGCACCCCTTGGAAACTAACTTTCTCGCCTTAAGGTACGAAATAAAATAACCCTTAGGCACTGCTGAACTACTCCTCCACTCTATAACTAACTCATTAGAAAACTCAAACTTAACTACTCGTGTTCTACAATCAACTGAGGCATAACATGCATGAAGCCAGTCCATACCTAGAATAACATCAAAATCTACCATGTCTAACTTGACTAAGTCAGCCATGGTGTCCTTGTGATTGAAGCAAATGGTACAATCATGATAAACTCTCTCAGCTAGAACAGACTCACCAATAGGTGTGGAAACATTGAAGGGCTCAAGAAGTTGTTCGGGAATAATATCGAACCTCATAACAACATAAGGAGTCACAAAAGATAGACTCGCACCTGGATCTAGCAATGCATAAACATCAAAAGTAAAGACTTTGATCATACCAGTGACAACATCTGGAGAATTCTCTTGCTCTTGGCGACTAGTGATAGCATACAGACGGTTTTCTCCCCCGCCTGTTCCTGAAGTAGCTCCTCTAGGTGCAGCTCTGTCTGGTGGAGCCGCTGAAGAAGATTGGGCTCTATTTCCCCCATTACCACCTCCCTGCCTGTTCTTTGGGCACTCTCTCATGAAGTGACCATTCTAACCACACTTTAAACAACCAGTGGAGCCATCAAGACACACTCCTGGGTGGTTCCTACCACACTTAGCACATGCAGGAGTCCCATTACCTCCTTGTGCCACACTACCTTGATACTGTGCAGGTGTAGCTCTGAAGTTCTGAGAATTTTGATTATTAAACTCATCTCTATTCCTTGGTGTAGGTGCACTAGCAGATGATGGAGCAGGTCTATTTTGATTTTGCTGAAAAGATGACCGATTTGCATTACTCTTCTGCTGTCCGGACTCATTTTCTGTTGTCTTAGCCTTCTTGTTTCAGAACTCTTCTCTATCCCTCAGCTTATCTTCCTCAACCTGTTGCACATGGATCATCAGCTTCTCTATGTCCATATCCCCTATCAACATGACAGCCTTACCCTCCTTTCTATACAGACGAGACTACCCAGAAACAAACAAACACATCCTGCTCCTCATATTAGCAACCATTTCCGGAGCATAACGGGAAAGTTGAGTGAACTTGAGGTTGTACTCATGCACACTCATGGATTCCTTCTTAAGAGTGAGGAATTCTCTTACCTTTGTCTCTCGTAGCTCACGGGGAAAGAAATGCCCCATGAAGGCACCTTCGAACACAGCCCAACTCACAATTGGTGCACCTTCAGCTCTACTCTTCTTCTATTGGTCAAACCAGATTCTAGCAACACCCTTCAATTGGTATGCAACTAGTTCCACTCGCTCAACATCATCCACAAGCATCACCTCAAACACTTTCTGCAATTCCTCCATAAATTTTTTTGGATCCTCAGTGACACTTGAACCGGTGAAGTCTGGAGGATTCATCCTTAAGAACTCACGGATCCTGGATGTATCAACCACATCCTATCGATTCCCTCTTTGTTGACCAGCTTGGTTGGTCACAACTTGACTCAACATCCGGGTAGCATCCTGAAACTCAGCATTAGTGACCTCTCCTTGGGGTTGCACTTCTGGTGCATTGGGACCCCTTGATCCTGAGGATCAACATTTCTCCTTGCCGGACGACCTCAAACAGCTCTTCAGGGAGGCATGATCTGAAAGATACGCACAAGCATGAATTAGAAAGAAAATTTATAGAGTTGAACTCTATCGCACGAAAAGAGTATGAAAGAAGTGAGATAGTTCCTAAATGTTGTAGCCTCCTAATTATAGATGTGACACGTTTCAGACCGATAACTAGGAGTCTACAAACACGGTTTCATAGACACCCTAGGACTCTTGAACTCTGTGCTCTGATACCAAGTTTATCATGCTCCGAGCCTACACCCTGGACGTGGCCGACACTAGAGAACCATTGTTGGCCCCAAGAAAACCCTTGGCCAGGCTCAAATCTCAGTGGAAGACTAACTCAACATAAGATAAACTTAAAAGATAAGACTTTACTCAACTGTCTCAAAAGATAAACTCAGAATTTGTTAGAAATAAACATTCAACTAGCCAAAGAGGCAACTCAAGTCTCAACATAAAAAACTAAAAATGAAAAGACTCATGAACTACTATCTATCTATTTATGATGCCTCTGCTAACTGAGATGGACGTCGGGACATGACCCACGACATCCTAATATCAAAACTGAAATGATAAAACATAAATGAGGGATCCTCCGAAAGCATAGAGGCTCACCAAACAACTCTAGAACTGTAACTGGATCAACGAAACGCTGGTTGATGATCCTGGTTGCCTGTATCTGCATCATGAAATAATGCAGGGCAAATGGCGTCAGTGCATGGAATGTACGAGCATGTAAGGGGAACACTAAACATAACCTGCAAGCTTGAACTGATAAAAAGGAAACATACTCACCTTGACTCGACTCAACTCAACCTCAACTCATAGATACTCAACTTAATGCAATATTAAACGATGATAAAAATGTAGTTTATATAAAGCATTTAAAACAGTAGATAACAACTCACTGTATTCAAAATACAATATATAACTCAGTTTGTATGTAAAAATACAAAATAAATTCTGTTTGGGAGATTCTCTAACCGACAACCATCACTATGAGCTATGTGATAATACATTGTCTCGCCCACGCTGCCAGAACTGTCATATATCTTGCCGGGGTATAGAACTCCTAAACTAAGTGGATCCACTAGTCTATGCTAAAAAGAAATAAGGAATCATCTAAAACGTATGACCCTTTCTACCCATGTTGGCTACATGGTTTAAGAGGTTGTTAGTTGTTAGAATCTCCCCATATCGGTGCTCAATACTACTCCCAAAATATAACTTAGCTCATATGTTTTAAAGTAAACATTTCCTCATCCTAAACTTTGAGATTATTACTCAAAAGAGTTAGTACTCAAAACTGCTCATGAACTCTTTTGGAAATCGATGTTTCCCCTCATTTTAAATGTAAAAACATTTACTCTTGGAAATACTTAGTTCCCATATATTCATTTTGAAAAATGAAACTCAACTCTTATCATCCTCAAACTCAAGTACTCCAGTCTTAAAACAAGTTTAAAAGATTGTAAAAGACTCCTCAAAATAACTCGAAAGAACTCTCAAGACTTTACTCTTAACTCTACCTTGAATTTGAATTATGAATTCAAGGGTTATGATTCACGTTATGAATGATCTCTCGGTGTTTAGATATATTTTAGAGTAGTTAGAATCAATAGGGAGTAAAGGTATACTTTAAAAGGACTTAGACGGAGCAAACGACGGAAAAAGGGTGGGGCAGGCGACCCTGGCGCACTGCTGGCGCGGGGCGCCAGCCCCTAAACTTTAGAGAGCACTTTTTGGCGCATTTCTGGAGCACCGTCCCAGACTCTGGCGCATCTGGGGCAAGCCGCGCCACCCCTCCCCCAGAACTTTCCCACGAATTTTTCTTCTCATTTTCTAACCCTAATTCGTCTAGAATCGATTTCTTTTCTCAAATTTTCCTTAGATTCAATTACCCTATATAAGTACATGAGAATCTACTCAAAAAATAAATCTCAAACTCAATAAATTTATTTCAAAAACTCATCAAACCCATCCTAATTTAAGAACGAAAGCAACACTTCAAGAACACTTATCAAAACTCATCAAGAACTCAATATTCCAAATCTTATAGATGAAATTCGAATATGTAAATTATGATTGGTGTGTGGGTGAACGAACTTAACACTGTGAAAACTTGCATACCATGATTTGGCGAAACAAATCCTAGATTCGCAAGAGATTTCATTCGTTCTTTCTTTTCTCCTCTTTTCCTCTAGTTAATACATTTTATTTAATTATTAATATATATTGAAAAATACGTGATTCTATTTTTTCTTACAAGTTCTAGTCAATTGCTTTAAAAATACTCATGTTCTTATGCAGTATAATATATTTTTTTGTTGCTTTGTTGTGTCTAAAAATATGCGGCAAACATATTACTTTGTTTTTCTTTAAAAAAAGAGTCACGATTGTATTGCTACTATCAAAGAGGATACAGGAGGAGGAGGACTACTAGGTCTGGCCTTTCTTCAATAGGCAAACATATTAGTTACTTATAAAAATATCTTATAAGGTATGTCTACGAAATAAATATTTAAAGATGTCTTTATTTAAAAATTTCAACAATGCACTAAATAGGGATTATAGGGGGTACAAAATTTGTGGGTTTCTTTTTTTTTAAATTTTTTTTGAGTAAGTTCCGAGTAATTACAATCATATTTTCACAAAATTTAGTTAAGAAATAATTGTACATACAATTTCAAATTATATTAACTTATTATAAAATACCAATTAAAAAAAATATATGCTTTCAATATTCCAATTCAATAAAAACATATATAGATTACACACATACGAATAAATTGGCTTATGTTTGTTATAGATCAGTTAAATAAATTCATTTTTTGGGACTTAGTAAAAAGAAAAGTGTGTTATATAATTTAAATTAATGGGGATACAATATTATAGACCAAAATTAAATTTAAAAAATAGAAAGTGAAGTTACGATGATGATAATGATGATGATTATGAAGGTATTATACGTGTGAGATTTATTATCAATATAATTATACACTACTCTAACTTTGAAGTTACACGATAGCATATTATTTGTTCTTAGATTCGCTTCAGAAGCAAGTCAATTAATAATATTGCTTTTCAAATATTCCTTCATTTTCAAAATCCGTATACAATAACTGTTAAAGTTGAGCTACATCTTCTTATTCAGTTCTTCGACCCTAGAATACAACACAACTAAAATATAAAGTTTTAGACAATTGATCTAATTATTATTGAGCATTTCGTATTCATTACCTATTTAATTCTGTATAGGTTAGCCGGGTAAAATTACTAGTTCTTTGCAACTTGAAATCTTATAATAAATTTGTGTCATATTTGGTCTTTATTCATAATTTTCGACTAACATAACAATATCGTCATCGATGAAAATGTACTTCTGAACAGTATGAACATGAAAATTATAAATATTCTATTTGAGTATTCAAAAAAACGTCAAGAAAGACTAAGAAATTTGCTTTGCTAATCATCATCATGAATGTGCAATAAACACACATAAACTAAAAGGTCTCACTCATTGATATACTAACTTACATAAAAATAATAATTCATATTGACAAGTGTATAACTCGAGCATAATATATAATATAATTACTTTTTTAAATATTATCCGCGCATCGCGCGGGTACGTATACTAGTATATGTAAAGCAAAAGGTACGGCTGAACTTTCTACACGTTAAAATTAAAATATTTGTTCACGTTTTCAGCCTTATAAAATTTATTTATCCTTTCACCAACGATTATTTATTTATTATAAAATTTAATATCTCAGATTGATGTTCATTTGATTCCCCAAAAATATCAAATAGTAACACTTCTTGGAAGCAAAAAGACAAATTATAAAATTGTTAATGTTCGTTACTATGTAATCTTGTATGTACGATAATGTAGTGTTTTAGTTTTAAACTGATAGATTTAAAGTATTATTTTATAAATTTCATGATATTAAATTTCCGTGCGAGGCGTGGGTAATTTTACTAGTAAGAATATATGTGACAAGGATTAATATTAATTCAATGGTCAAACCATTTATCACTCTAAATGATGGGAAACATTAAAAGACAAAAATAGACATTCAATGGTTGAAATATTTTCCTCCAACAACATCTATGAATTACATTAGGAAGGAAGAGGTCAAAGAATAATTAAAAATATAATACATTTCTTTTCACTATAATAAATATGTTAAAAGTCATTAATAAGATATCAATGAATGAATCTAGACAATAATATGAACAATATTTCTTTTTGAAATATTAGAATTATTTTTTTAATAAATACAAACATCAACCCAACCCCTAATAGAAACTATAAATAGATCCTATAAGACACCTAGAGCGAGAAGCCCCAACATTTTATCATTTTTTGATAGAAAAGATAACAAATGTTAACAAGAGAAAGAGGAAAAACTCCTCCTTTCCCAAAACAACACCACTCACCAAACACCATGAACATCATCCGAAATCACCTTGAACCACCTTATTCGCCCCTGTCACGACCCAGGGGTACCCCTAGATGTGACAAGGCGTACTCAACCCCGAAGGGGTCTCATACAAGCCCTTAGCGTATCATAACATAAGATAATAGAAATGTTGTGGAATTTAAAACTTTATCCATACAATCGAAGTTTTTTATAAAAGCAAGCGGAAGTCTAGACTTGTCTCAATTAGCCATCTATTACAATCCTTGAATCAAAATAGGGACACAACCCTTACAACATAGTTCGAAAATGAAATACTAGAAAGGAACTACAAATGACTCATCCGTCCTCGAATCATGAGGACTCACCACAAGCTAGAAGAATAGTCGATCCAAGCTTGAACCAAAAGAAGATCGCCTTAAGAACTGGACCCTACACTTGTAGAAAATGTAGGAAAATATGGGTTAGTACAAAGATGCACTAAGTATGATAGCCATGCATAAAAATCTTGAAATCATGCTAAAAAGGACATTTTAGTTGAAAACCATGTTGTATGCCAATTTTGAACATCATCTTAGAAATAGTTGGAAAACGTAACTCATAAACATAACTTCACATATAGGTCATCATGGCACAAAGGATAACAACATAATCATAAGAATAACCTCTATCATAGACATATGTAAACATTAATCATCACGAGGCATAGTTCATATACATAGTCAAATACTTAGATCATCATATCATAATAGAACCATCTCATAAGTAACCCTAAGTTATACTTGTGCAATGCATAGATAAGATCCCATAATCCCATCTACAGTAAGTACCAATTTTAGGCCACCATAATCATACTTACCATTCTTTGACCTCATCCTTTGTTAATACTCATAGACAAGGAAACATTTACCTTTAGTAAGTCATATCAAGGAAAGCAACTCATAGCAACAATCCACATTAAGAATATATCATTTCATAGACCTTCATAACATAAAAGAAACACACCATAACTACTCTCAAAGCCTACTTGTGCAATGCATGAATGAGATCCCATACTCCCACCCACACTAAGTAGTGCTTCTTGAGGATCCATAGTTCATAATCATTCATTGTGGGGGTAAGCCTTAACCGACATAGACCAAGTGAGCTAAACATGGAATTCGGTGTCTCCCACACCGAAAAGAGTTGGTCTACTTGCCTAAGGTAGAACCATTAATTTAGCTTAGGTGGAATCCACTAGCTAAAAACCTATGTGGGTACATAGTTATGGGACAAGGAGATTGCTACTAGATACCCCGCCTCAACTCACGTATGGGCATCCATCTCAAGAGATTGCTTCTAGAAACCCCGCCTCAACTCATGTATGGGCTTCCATCTCATCAATATCCACTCGGTGCTAAGCATTATTCCCCACAGAGTACTTATCATATCATTACTTGAGTTTATTATTATGGAAGAATGCATCAACACTCAATCCAACATCATTCATAGGATAGCTCATAGATTCAATAGGTGAGAATAGCCTTTCAACCTAAGAATCATCATATTGTGAGAAAACCTTTCACAACATGTCATCATCATTCATGAGTGAACAATTAAGAATAACCTTTCAATCGATACAACATCATTATCATAATCATGGAAACTTCATTCATAAGTGTGTGTGTGTGTGAGAATAGCCTTTCAACAACACCACAATCACGTCATGGTCATAATCACTTTACTCTCAAAGTATTCACAAAGCATGTGCATAAATCTCATAATCATGCATAATTCTCATAATTTGCCCTTCAAGGACCATAGATCACATTCGATCAACACATCTAGAATTACTACATTAGACATGGATAATAACATGATTCAATTAGCACAATTACTACAAGCATAATCTCATAACATTCTTCTATAATCAACAAACCCACATCACAAGATCATAATTGAGTAATATTGGGGTTTCATGGGTTCTTGGGGGATTTCATCATAAATCAACAATAAATCACCAATTCAATCATAATCCATCATAAATCAATCATTAAAAACGTTTTTGAAAGGAACCCATGAGATTGAAGTCAAACCCTAACTTTTGAGGAAATCACTAGTTTTGAAATTGAGTTTGGAGGGACTCCATGGATGGATTCTATCAATGGATGAAGAGCTACCATACCTTTAGTGAAGAATTTCCCCAAATTTGAGAAGAAAACCTAGCTTCTTGAACCCTAGATCCAACTTCCTTCTTCTTCTTCCTTGAAGTTCTAGAGAGAGAAATTTTGGAGAAGATGAACTCTTTTAGGATTTGATTTGGGTTTTGGGATTTAATGAGGTGAATGGGTTGGTTAATGAGTTAAAAAGGCTTATATAGGTGTATTAAAACTATACAAAACGACCTAATTTAATAATAACTTAAAAAGGAATTACCTAAAATAACTCCACTTTAAAGTGGGGTGCCCAGGGCTCACGACCAGGCTCACGACCCGTCAAGGGGACCACGGCCCGTGAAGGTGCCCGTGGTCCCTTGACCAGTAGCTATGATACTTGAAACAAGCCCCCACAAGGTGAAGGCAACCCCACGAGCCTTCCCACGGGCCGTGGTCTTCACCACGGGCAGTGAAGTAACTCGTGAAGGGGAGCCTTCCTTGGGGTAGCATTGTGGGCTCACTGCCTCACTACCACGGGTGGCACCACGGGTCGTGAAGACCCTCGTGGTCATGGTAGGCAGTGGCTAGGCACCTTTTGGGCAGCCTTGGCCCCCTTGCCTTGTCCTTTTCCTCTTTCCTTGGTTCTAGCCCTTCTTCCTTGACTTTAACCTACACGTTTAGCTCTAGTTAGCCTACTAATTTTTAGGGTGTTACAGCCCCAAACCCCTTAGCTCTAACCATGAACCACCCTATTCACCCCAATCCCCTTAGTTCTAACAAAAACACACTGCGTTACCTCTCTAATATGAACAGTTACCACATGTGTCATAATGCTCAACTACACCTCATCCAATACTAGGTGTAGGCGATCATAATCTAGTATAAAACCCAACAAAGAGTTGGTGTCGAACCCACAGGGAGCGATACAAGTTCAAATTCAATTACGAAGTTATAAATGTGGTCTAATCGGTTGTAGGAATAGAAGTTATCTAAATCATTTAAATAAATCAAAGGGGTTGACACGAATGTCAGATGGGGGGATTTGGTTTGTCAATTAACAACTATAACAATTACGAAAACATGGGAATCAATAAGTAGAGAAGAATTCTTGGGGATGTGATCGATTATAGGCTAATTTCGCTATATGGGTAATTGTAATTTACTAACAATTGCTGAATCTTAGTGGGTAGGCTAGACTATAGATGCAATATCTTTCTGTTGAACAACTATTACGATTCAGGTGAGTTCTCTCGAACCTCGACAAGCATAACACTATAAGCATCCCAATACCTCAATTTATCTACTCTCTCGAGCTAGATAGGTAGGATCGAGTTCAGATTCAATCTCTCGAGTTGAACCCACAACAACCCAATCACTAAAATCATCAATTGAAAACCTTAGTTCTAAAACCTCTTTCTCAAGCAAGACCAGAACACCAAGTTAGAATTGCATTCGCAACTACAATTCATAGATTAATACACAGCTATCAATTAAACCCACTTCAAATCAACATTTAAATTAGTAAACAACAATACCCATAAGCTAATTAAAGCAAATAATCTCACCCCAAGAATTTGGGTTTTATCCACACATCATAAAAAGGAAGAAACGATTACCAATTATGTTATCCATGAACTGGGTAATGGTTTCCAAATCTCTACACTGCTTCAATTCAACTCAATTCAAAAACCCGATTGAAAATTCCTCAAAACCAAGTAAAACAAAGTCTCAAAAGAAAACTCAAAGTTCTACAGTGGAGAAATTACTCAGGAAAATGACTAGGTTCCAGACTGGACTTTTTGAAATTCAATTTATAGTTTCCCAAATTTTGGTCTTCAGGATCACTAGGCGAGGTTAGTCGAGAATCGCCGACCAAGTCGGTGATGCGCCAATGGTTCCATTCCATCGCCGATTTGCCTTGGCTCTTTAACTTCAGGGTTTCGTGACTTTAGGCGATCAGGATGATATCGCCAATCCATTCGGTGGTTCGCCAACTGTCCATTTCCATTGCCAAGTTTGGCTTTCCTCAGGGCTGGCACGCTGGAACTTTTGGCGAGCTGAAGAGCCACTCGGCGATTCGCCGAGTGGTCTTGGCGATCACCGGGACTGCCTTTCTTCAACTTCTTCATCTTTTCTCGCTCTTTTTTGCCCGATAATGTCCTTTCCTTGCTCCTTAGCCTTCATTGCTGCAAATCAACACTTTAACATCAGTTTAGAGCATAAATTAGGCATTGAGTACAATAAAACTATGAAAACAAAGCCCTAAATGAGTCGAAATCTCAGACTCATCAACACCCCCAACTTAAACTTTTGCTTGTCCTCAAGTAAAACTCAAGATCAATCAGTTCAACAAGGATGTCTACAAACAGTGCTGTTCAAGACTAAAAAAAAATGCACAAAAGAGGTTCAAATTTCGCATGGAATGTTCAATTGCGCTCTCTAAGTTTCAAATTGTGACTAACCATTATCAAATAGAACTCAAGCTCACGATGCTTGCTTCAAATGCAAGTTCAAGCTCAACAAAAGCATTCAAATGCGCTCACACCAAGAATGATTCCATGCTCACACAAAGTTCATCAACAATTTATAATTTCAGAATCAAATACAACTCTCACACTCCCAAAAATGAACACATGCATGAATCTACCCATAGACTTGCCCTTATTTTCCAATCAACATTATTTTCAGCTCGCTCAAGATCACAAAGGTCTTTCAAGGCTTGTAATGGGGCTGAGTGTAAAGGTATGATCATTTTGGGTTAGAAACTTCTACCTTCATGAAGTATGGCCTGCAAATCACTTTTCTACTTCTCTTTCACATTCTATGATGCTAACAATCCACCCTATTATTCATTTAAACATGACTCATTGGATACCCCATTTCTTTTGCTCCTTTCACAAACTTTATTTCACAAGCTCTTATCATTTTTTTTTCAATCTTTTTCTTTTGTTTCTCTTTTTTTTTACATGGAGGGGTTCCATCTTTTTCAGCATGATCCTTCAAAGGTGGATTTTTCACATTCCTTGATTTTCCTTCTTTTTTCACCACACCCCCAACTTAGAACTATTCAAACGAACCAATACTTCATGAAGATTATAAGTGGTGGGACAAATAGGCCAAAGTTGTTCAAGTTTCTTTTAAAAAAAAGGATAGGCTCAAAAAGTGCCAAGCTAGGTTCACACTCTCACAAGGTGGCAAGAAAGAGGTATAATATCAATTTTTGGTTCACTCTTCATAAATTTTGCCTAAGATCATTTCAATCACTTGCTTCCATCAATCAATTGGACTAACGGAGAAAGTACTAGGTATCATCAAACACATAGTTCAAGACAACCTCACCACACATGGCATTCGACACAATCATCAAACAAGACTCTACAATTTTCAGCTAGCATGCAATGATCATCACAAGAGATCAACTTAACAATTGGCAAGTCACAACGAGATGCTACCTATGTAACTCAATTTGCCTCATCGTAGCAGCACACTCAAATCGTTCAATTGAGAGCACTATTAAAGTCATCGGTATTGACCACAACCGACACTCAAATTTGCAAGAGAGCAGCCACATTCACACACATGAAAAGGTGGAAAATTTTCAAATGGGTTCAAACCATTTGCAATTCAAAACAATGGACAAACACAATGAATCAAAACCACATATATATAAAAACATAAAATACGATCCAACATTCACAAAACAACAATAGCAAACATCCATATAACATCCCAAAAGAGGTAGGTATGAAAATACCTCACCCCACCAAACTAGTCTAGCAGTTGTCCTTAAATGCAAAGAAATAATAAAACACTCTAAAAATAACAAAAATGGAGTAAAAAGGGTCATCCTACCAGGCTAAGCCTAAGGTGAGCTCTGCATGTCGGTAAATCCATCTGTCTGGGCATCAGTGCCCGGCTCAGCAACATCCTTGGCTCCACTAGAGCCCATAATAAAAGTATCTCAGAGTGATGCTTGTGCAACTGTCTCCACCATGGCTCCCTCCAGATCTACTTGATCATCATACATGGCTGTGTCTCTAACACCGAGTTCCTCCTCATCAGTCTCTGCCTCAGACTCAACAACTGCGCTCTCTCTATCAACATCTCTGGTCGTAGGAGACGGAGGAATCTCTAAACTGGAAAGGACATCTACTCTCGGGATGTCGTGGATCTCAACTGTGCCGAATAGCATCGACAAATCTGTGGACTTCAGCTCGTCCAAATCTTTCCTCAATCCAACAACATCGGACTTCAAGGTCGTCAAAGAGCAAAATCACCTCCACCCTGCTCACAAGCCTCAATCCTCACAGTAAGGGCATCTAGTGCAAGGCGGTGAGCATCTATCAACTCTCGATGATGTCTCATCACAGCCCTAATCGGGGCCAAAGCAGCAGTGATCGCCTGCTCTATCATCCCAGGCACATCGGCCTCTACTTGGAAGGCACGCAAATCAACAAAATGAGCCAGATGGCCCATCTTGTACAACATAGCCTGGGTGATAGGGGGTCGGGAGGCAGTAGCAGCAGCAGAAGTAGTGGGAGGGGGTGCAGTTGTAGAACTAGGAGTAGTAGAAGTAGAAGGACCAGCGATATCTGTAGGCTCACTGGCCTGAGGGGGCAGTATTGCCTCAGTCGGCAACATATCAACATCAACTACCAGGGACGTATCCACCGGTGCAGCCCTCTTCCTGTCGGCCTCATTCCTCAAGTACTCGGCCTCAATCCACCGGATGTCAGCAGAGGAAGTGGGTGTCACCTCCACATCCGTCTTCTCATTCATAGGGACACGAGTTCACCTGCACAACTTAGTGATCAGCACCAGAAAGGGAAGGGAGGTCTAACTCTGCTTGGCCCTCATGGTCATCTCTTGCTCAATGAGCAGACCCAAGTTCAATCTCTATCGATGCATAATAGAACCTAGACACGCAGCCTTCGAATGTCGGAGGATCGACTCATTCTGCGAAGGCATAATGGTGCTGCTAATAAACCCGAACCAATATTTGGCAGCAACGTTCAGGTCCTTCTTCTCGATCGGTGCACCGACCTCGATCCACCTTGGTGTCATATTAGAAATTAGGGGTGCCAACCAACCCTTTAGGTCATCTAGGGTCTTCTTCTTGATGAGGTCAATGTAGTCATGCATGAAGTCCCGTGAACACCCGAGTACCTCATTATTATCCGAGCTGCTACACTTCACCTTCTTCCCCCGAACTACTACGAAGTCAGCCGACTTGAAAGCACTAACCTTTTTCTTCCATTTTGGTACCAATTCCCCATATGCCGAGTAGAATTCCCGGACCCAAGTAGGAATGTATGGGCCTCGGGGCTTTGTGAAGACTTCAAATTTGTGGAACTTGAAGGTGCTCCACACTTCTGGGTATCTTTACCGTCAGTAGACCTTCTCTTCAAGAATTGTCCTCAAACACTCGACCTTTAGTCTGTTAATTGACCGGGGTGGAGGATCCTGAACTGGAGGTGGTGCTTGTGCTGCTACCTGAGCTGGGGCTGGAGAAGGAGAAGGCATAAGAGGCACCGGGATCCTAGACGGATCATTCATAGACTTGGAGCGTAGCTCCAGTCTCCTATCCTGTAGGAGCTGGTCATCTTCCGTCTCAGATACGGAGGCTGGAGAACTGCCCTCAGAGTGGCCCTCACTCTCAGAAGTAGTGAGGTGAGTGGCATAGACTCCCTCACTATCAAAGCTCTCCTCCACTGGTGTGGGTTGAACTGGGCGTTTGCCCTTGCCCTTTCCTCCTTTTGGAGGAAGTTTAGTAACCGGGGCCCGGGAGGCTGCAACCTCCTCATTAATCACTATCCCCCTAGCCCGCTTCCGGGGTGGTTGATTTCTTCCTGCGACTTTAGGTCTAGCCATACCTGCAAAACAATGTTGAAAACATTAGATTCAGTTAAGAAAAAATCACAGTGCAACAGTTGCAGGAAGACTCGCCGAACCGATTGGCGAGTCGCCGACCCCATTCGGCGAGCCAAGTCGGGCTCGCTGAAAGTTCCAGATAAAATCTTTTAAAAATAAGCAAAGGTTGGCGATGTATAGGGTCATTTGGTGGATCACCGACACCATTCGGCGAACTAGAAGTAGCTCGCCGAATGTTACAAAACATTTAAAGAAATTTGGGGAGCAGAAGGGCGATCAGAAGGGACTTTTGGCGAGTCATCGAGTGAACTCAGCGAGCTCAGGCATATCGCAGAAAGTTACAGAATATAGACCTCATACAAAGGGAATTAAAAGGAGATCGAGGTGTCTTTAGGAGAACCGCCGAACCACTCGGCGAGCTCAACCCAACTCGCCAAATAGTCCAACCTGCCATATTTTCACCCCGACCTTCAAAACCTAACCCGAAGTCCACAAAAACAAAATTAAACTATTGTTTTATGCAATTGGGTTCAGATCCATACTACCCATGCCCACAAGGTACTCAGAGTTCCCCCGATTTGGCAAAAAATGGCCAATTGACGTCCTTTTCCCTTAAGAATGACGTCAACCGCTCTATCATTGGGAAAAATCGGTACAATTCGAGGTTACTCAGACTTCACTCCCACTATACCCACAACAATTTCAACACAACCCAATAATTTTAACATGCTTACACACGAGATTTCATAAATTAAGGACGATTAACAATGATTTAGAATAATTACGGGCAAACATAACACCACACAATCAACAAATCAACATTCATACGCAGAGAGACACAACACAATGATCAAGCATTCGATTATTACCAAAATGTGAAGCGGGGTTCGGAAAGCCAACCTTATATCCCGAAAGTTTGTAAAGCTAGGCTAGCAATGAATCCAAAAATCCTCCCCGAGTTATCAATCCCACACACTAAGCAAGTAAAATAGTACGAAAGCCAGAAAATGCGTGGTTGTGAAAGTTTAGAAGTCGAAAAGTATGAAAATAAAGAGATCTTTGAATTTAAAAATGGTTTGGCCTTAAAGAACCATCAGTTCGCGCGCCAGTTGGCGATCACAACTTAGTCGCCGACCCACTCGGTGATGCGCTGAGTATTACTTTAGCCCATCAAGTTTTACAGAACCTCCAGCAAGCTGGGTGGTTCAAACGTCGGTCCAAGTCGGGCTCGCCGACTGGACCTTTGGCTCGCCTAGCTGCCCTTTTCCCAAAATTTCAACTTTTCAACCTGCACATTCAACACCCATTATTCAAACAACAGTAATAAAAGCATAAAAGCTTGGGTTGCCTCCCAAGAAGTGCCTTATTTAACGTCGTGGCACGACGTGGATACGCTTTCAACGTTTAATTTTTGGGTTAGCCAAGGTATCACTTGGTAGACCCCCTTTTGGCCTTGGGTTCAAATGAGATGAGATTTGACCCATTTGCGTTTCAAGTTGTTTGATGGAAACCGAGTGAGATGTAACCGTCTGATTTAGTGTGGAGACATCATCTTTCATTTCTTTAAACACTTTTCCCGACCCTTCCAAAATATTGAAAATGCGTGCAATCATATCTTCCGTGCGAAAGTTCTCCGGGTAAGCCCTTTTGTCACACCCCAAACTCAAGGGGGCACAACTGGCTCTTAATGCCAAAACTCAAGCCCGAGCTGACCCTGCTGAACTATTTGCTACTAGCGCATGGCAGCCACACGCAATCAAGAAAACAAACAAGTATATCTCGACTTAAAATTAAGTCCTCGGCCGGCAAGGCCCCTTTCAACAGATCTATAAAAGAAACAGCTACTCCCAAGAGTTCATATAAATAAATAGCCAACTAGCACAAAAGTCCTAATTGTGCCGTCGAGGCCACCATGATCACTATACAAAAACTGTAAGCAGGTATATATCAAGACAATACATCAAACATCTAACAAGCTTCAGCAACCAACATACTAGGCCTGCATGGCCATAATGTAGCTATACACCCCACACACTAGTCTGTAAGCCTCTAAGAGTGGTAAAGATTGGCGGGACAGGGCCCCAGCCTACCCATAAAAATATATACAACAAAAGCTAACAAACCTCCCAACTCTGGCAGCT